>MU225720.1:4106243-4122416 GCA_018584345.1 Thuja plicata
TCTTCTTCATCATCATCATCTTCTATATGGAGCCTAATAAGACTCGAAGGTTAATTTTTCCCCTTTTATTGGCGCAGTTTCCACCCCAAATTATTAAATGGGGGTTTGGGGGCAAAGCCCCCAAGATAGGGTCAAGGGGCAGCGCATCATTTGCCAACATTAATTATTTTATAAAGGCATTGAGAGTTATTTTTCACCGGGCTCAAGTTCGGCGATGTCAAAAATTTGGGGTGGAAACCTATTTGCACACCACAAATGAGAATTAGAAGTCAAAAAAAAGCCTTTAAAATCACCTTTTTAGGGTTGTGGACGCCAAATTTTTATTGAGTTCATCATAAAATAACGTTTTTTTAAAACCCACGTGCGAAATTCGCTGCAAGTTTGTGGCAAATTCGATTATTTGTTCGAAGTTCGCCCAAGTTCGACTGTTCGCAACCTGGGTTCGAACTTGGTCCTGTGGTTCGAACCCTGCCCGGACCCACAGGCAGACCAGACCCGGACCCCGAAATGGTTCAAATTTATCCAGGTCCGATGGGGTCCAGGGCCGAACCCGGTATCCTAGGTAAAAACAAGTTTTGAAGGGACCCGAAACCCTTTACATCAAGGAATTAAAAAGATAGGAAGAATTATCATCAGCAAAAAGAAGCTACAGCATCAAATAGCCCATAAGGGGGCAACACAAACGACCAAAAAAGGAACGCAGAAAAAACCAACAAAAATGACAGAAACCAGCACAAACACCAGTTCACGTACCAGCACTCATTACAGCGGCATTCTCCTCTAGGGTCTCATCCGTCTTGGGCTGGATATCATCCATCCTCCCAATAAGGCTCTTTAGCTCTTCCACATTTTTCTTAACTATGGGGGATTTTTTCTTGCTGCTAGCCCAGGTTCTGGAACTCGGCCCACCAATAATCTCCAAGTCATCATCCCTTTGTTCAGCTCCCTCTCCCAGACCATTGTCCAGCAAATTAACCAAAGTTTTGAGATTATTGGACGAGGCTTTCATGCCATCTTTGCTTTTATTTTAATTACTATTATACTCCTGTCATGATATATTTATTGCTGTCATGTTATTACTTCTGTTATAAAAGATAAAGATGTCATGATACATTTAACAATCATTATTTAATGTTATGAATGATTTCTTTTAAAATATTATTAAAAATCAAGGTTATCCCAAGTTTCCGGGACAAGGTCAACAGGGGACAGGGATTTTTTTGCCAATCGTGGGACAGCTAGGGGATGGCAATATAAAATATAGGGAAAAATTCAAATACATAGGGAAATTTTAAATGATCATATGAAAACACGGATAAAGCATGCATATATATAGTATATTCATACGAAAACATGGATAAAGCATGCATATATACATTATATGACCTTAACATACAACATTTCAACTTGTGCTCAGATTTCATTGTCAAATTGCCATTACTCAATATGCATTCATAATTCAAAACTCATTGTCAATATGCATGTGATATTAAAAAAATAACATACAAAATGCCCAAAGGCTACACTGCTACCATATATTTTCATTTTCAATTACGATATGTAAATCAAAATGCAAAAAAATAAAGTACATTTCTACCCTCAATCTGCATCTACCAATGTTGCATCAAAACGAGACTCCCCTGAGTCACTACCACTGTCATGGCCGACCTCATCCAACAAAACCCCAACCACTCCCCATGGTGTTTCCTCGTCAACCTAAGCCACGTCTTCAGGATTAACATCCCAACATTTAGGGCGAGCTGGGTGGTAGGGGCCAACAAATGAACAAAGAAAATGTTTTATTTTTTGAGTGTGTATGTTTTCCTAAATATCCTATGACGTCAGGGACGACCAGCCATCCCAAGCCTCAAGGGGCATCGTACCCATTCCTAAGACATCGGCAAGATTTTCTACAGAATCTGGGATGCAGTGGGAACATCCCCAGGCTGCCCCCGAGGCGCTGGGACGTCTCCAGTACAGGGAGGGATTTTTTAACCCCTACGACTGCGTTCCCGGGTTTCATAGTTATAAATTGGTTTTCCTCAAGGGATGCTTGGTCATCCCCATTGGGTTTTCAAAAAACCTAGTAACATAGTTCAAGTCCATAGCAATGAAAAAATATTTAAAAGAAATATGAATATTTTCTGGAAAAATCAAGGTTGTCTCCAAGTTCAAGAGTAATTGGAAAGTATTAAACAAAAACTTCGGCACCCATGTTTTGCCAAAGTACTTTTGGATTGTAAGTAACTTGTATGGATTTTAAACAATGGTGTAAGCACAATTTTTTCAGATCAATTGTTAGATGTAATGCAAGGTTTTTAAAATTATTAAAAATTAAATATAACATTTTGCCACTTGGCCAAAATGTCTGTGGGCACCTAACAAAAGCAAGAAACCTTATAAGACAAAATCCCAAAATAAGAATCCCTTTGTTACCTTAAGAGTAGCCTTGCTTCAAAATGCTAAAATGCTCCTTTTAATGAATAGTTTTGTGCATTGAATAAAGCAAGGCACCAACCTCTAGCTATGAACGAAGAAACACCATAGAAAGAGGAACCTAAAAATTAAACCACAACACACTAGAGACCATTTGATTATCACCATAAGCCTAAACATCCAATCCACATACCATAATGAAACCCTAACAACGTATAGAAGCTATAGGCAACTGACCAACACTAGACCTCAAAACAAGAACAAAAAAGCCTCCTAAAACCACAAGGCTTAAACAAAACCAGATCTCATCACCACTTTTAGTAACACTTTAACAACACATCCCGATGAAGAGGCATCTCCCTAATGAATAAATGACTCCATTGTACACTCCCTAGATCACACTAGAGAACTTAGGGGGCATTCAAACCTACCCCTTGAAGGATCTCCATCCTCTTCTTACCTTGATGCACAATATCACCACAAGATGTATGAATAGTGTGGTTGCCAGATACTTTCATCCTACCACTATTGTGCATAACAAAAAACCATGGGATGCCCTTATTAAGTCATGGCAATAGGCATGTAAGATTCAAACCTCCTCCAATACATTGACCCTCTCCAGCATAGTTCATCTACATTCTCCTTCCTTCACTCTAGACCTAGGTTCAACTTTGACATTGTATCTACTAGGCGCTAATCTTGTTAGTATGGGCATTCCTCCAGATTAAGAAAAAAGGAAATTTGAAGTGACCTAATCCTTGTTGCGGCATTTAGGACCCCAATTGCCAATTTTACCATGAGATTCTACTATACCATCCCCTTGGAGCATGGAGAGCCACCAACACTAACATTGTCTTCCCCAAACACAACCTTAACAAATGGTAGGGCCACGTCCAAATCATAGATAAGAGTGGAATGTAAGTGCTAGTGTAACACAGTGCCTTTGCAATGAGGGTTG
This sequence comes from Thuja plicata, assembly GCA_018584345.1. NCBI lineage: Eukaryota > Viridiplantae > Streptophyta > Pinopsida > Cupressales > Cupressaceae > Thuja > Thuja plicata. The sequence continues at coordinate 4,109,638 of MU225720.1, forward strand.
TGCCCATTTTTTCACCTTCATCTTATGTGTCATACTAATGACCCTACAAGAAAATATAGCACATAGTGCACCTCCCACACATCCAAGGAAAAAGATCCAACAAAGCGCTCCCCAATCAAACATTACATACAGACTACATCACAATACCTTTATATAACACCTTACACGTCTAAATAAAATCTTCCAACCTTCCCTGTACCTTCAAATCCTTCACTAAAACATTCTCTTATTTCTAACAAACTCGTGAGAGGTGAACCACATAGGCATTTATTGAACTCCATTGTCTTGGTATAGAATCCAATAAATAATGTACGAATGTTTAAGGTGGCATATATTTTAAATGTCACTCAAAACCAATCTAGGCATTTGACATACAACCATAAACTACTATAAGTGGAACTCAATCCACTCCAATATTGGGCAAAAAAATATGTTGAAGGATTCAAAGCTTTACTATAATGGTGATAATAAATCTTCTCAAACTTTGCTTCATATACCTTCACCTCTTCTACATGCTAATTTAATTTCCAATTTTGGCTCGCTCGTATGAAATGCATCAATTGCCACAATGGAATCACCATCTACATTTTTTTTTACATTTTATGAGTGACAAGAGCTGCCAACCCTGCAACTAAACTGCCCATTTTGCTTCATTAGTTGTCTTGATCCCTAAAGATAAGATCGTCCACAGACAATTTTTCCATTTGCATCTCTTAGAACGATGCCTTCTCCAACATTCCTTAGATTATCTTAGAAGTGCCATCAAAATTCAACTTGATATATTAATCAAGGGGAGGAACCCACTTCATGCAATCCTTTTCATTATTCAGTTTTGTGTTCCTTTTTTTCTTCCAATCTGATTTTTTGTTACCTCGTGATTGGGAAATGACATAATGCATAGTTAACTATAAAATAAGCAAAAATATTTGGGAAAGTACATCGTCAAACCATTCCTACAATTCCTTGTAAAATAAGAAACTTGATTACAATGAGGTGGCGACAAGGAATTGGGATCTAACTCTTGATTGTGTTGACGTAGACAAATGCCAGAAAATATCTTTAGGTGAGACAATTTGTACAATACATTGCTAGTGGAAGTGGCATTGTAATTCATTGTGGTTCAAGTGAAATTAAACCAAAAGTTGACTTTGACCCTTTTATAGTCACTTTGTTTGCTTCTATAGTCGCTACCTTCTATATTTATAGTGAAGTCCTTATAGATGAGGCAGCTTCCGCACATGACACAACTAGTGGGAGTCACACTCCAATTGATTGTGATCCAAATGAAATTGAAACAGACGTTGACCTTGATGCTTTTGATGAAGAAGAATATGAAGACTATTAAATATTGATTGCAGTTTTTTATTTTCATTGTGTAATGATATTTGAGACTTGAGTATTTTCATTTTTGCAAATTATGAATATGAGGTATTTAAATCTTCTATTTATTGGCAATTGTGATTATCATTGTTCATATAATTTGTAATTTTGAACACACACACACATCACTAATCTTCTAATTTATAATTTTGAACATATAAATATTCCATAGCTTCATTGAGTTTACTTACAGGGAGGCAGGTTTCAGATCAGAGACCAGGGGCCTAAATTGGGAGACGAAGCACAGGCGGCTGGGGGGGGGGTTACATTTACATATAATACTTATAAAATTAATTAGAAAAGGAGTTGTAAGAAATGCAAAGCATGCTAAGTAAGGTTTTAAACAAATAAACATTAAAAAGATGGCAATGATTGCATTGCAGATTAACAATTGTAGGTAGAAGTTTGGAGGCAAATTAGGAAAAAGTATAAGACTAGCAAATGAAACTTTGGCATAGTAAGTAAAGCTTAGACTAATAAACCTTTAAAAAATGGCAATTTTGCATTGCACATTCATGGGTGGAGATGTGGGGTCAAGGGGCAGTGCCACTTGTAGGGGTTTGCAAGCACTTATTTTTTTGTAGCATTTAGAAGTCTCTGGGATAGGTTGGAAACATCTCTCAGTCTCTTAAACATTTCAGAGGCATCTCAAAGGTCGCCAAACCAAGAGGCATCTCGGAAATGTGACGAGACTTGAGTGGTGATGGTGGGACAGCAAGGGGACATCCCCTACAAGTCCCCCTGCACCATGGATGTCCCTGTCCCACAAATGTGGGTACTTAAGAGGGGCGAGGGGGCAGGGAAGGGCACATCCCCATGGAATACAGAGATATTCGAAATGCACATACCACTACCCAAGGAAAAGTATTTTTTAATTTCAATAAAAATATAATGCTTGTAACTAGCCATACTGGAACTGGTATCTTATTATTTGAACAATTATTTTTATGCTTTTAACACTATTTGTATGTTTACTTTGACTTATTTAATGAGTTTATGATTCTTTTAACATTCCAATATTTTTTCCTGAGTTTTTGACGAGTCTTGAGTCCAACAAAAAAATTTAGCCTGCTGACTTTAATTTTTTAAATTATGTATTACACAATTCCCTATAGGTCCACATTTCCTGCCAGCAAATAATTTCTCTTAAAAAATGAACTTCAATCAGAAATAAAGAATCATAACTTCCATTAAAGATAAACATTACAAAGTATTAAACCCCAAGCACAATAAACAGGCATACTATTTTCCATACTCTTCAATTCTTGCAACAGAAATTGCAATATAGAACGACCTTGAATTTTTAATACATCTAAGCTCATATTTTCAATCTTTTTAAATCCTATTCTTTATAATTAAGATCAACATCCTTAACTATTTGGTCAAGGAAAATGTAATTAGAGCCCACATAAAATCACCGTGAGACATTTTTACTTCTTGAATCAAGTAATTGCTACGTTACACAGGGATGCATCCCTATTCCCAACCTGTATTCGCATCCTCCTTCACTTCCATGTCCCTGGGACATAGGTAGAGCCCCTAGCTATCCCATCTTCTTGGGGAATGCAGGGAGACATCCTCAAAATGCCAGCTGACAAGGCTGGGTACATCTAGACATCCCAAGGATGGCTGGAACATCTGTGAGATCCCACAACTCTCTTCCAATTATTCAGGCATCCCTTTTTTAAACTTAAAAATAAAAAGGTGTAAGAAGGCATTTGGACCCACAGGTCCTCCCTCATGCCTTAGGAAATTAGGAAACCCATGTAATAGTTTTTTATGATTTTTTTCATATTCCAGTGCACTTCATTTTCCTGAAAATTATTTTAGTGCACAGTTGATTTTTTATTCGATCACTTCATGTTTCCATTGTCGATATTCAATGATTTTCAATAAAAAAAGTCACCGTGTTGATTCAATCTGTTCACCAAGAAGCTCTTTATTATATATAAATGCACTGCTAGAGCCATCGATCCATTATTTTCTCTCAATGAAGATATAAATTAGTGGCTTTAGGCTTTTAGTCTCTAATACATTGAAATTTTTAAACCAGTTACTGTTTTGAGTTCATAATTCAATTGACTTATAAATTCAGTGTTATGCTTTATTTATTTCTTTTCCAAAAAATTATTTCCACATTCTTTTAGAACATATTTGTGTATGACCATACACTAAAGTTTGTGATCCACATTTTTTGCAGGCCTTGATCCTTTTGTACATCCCATAAATTAGATCGGCTATATGAGTGTCTAAACTTGCACCTTTATGTCATATGCATCTTTTCAATACATACACTGTCATCCTCTATTTTCCTCAAAAAATGGCCTTTATATACACATACACACTGTCATCCTCAACAAATGTCCTCTTTGACTTCCATCCCACAAACGCTATAGAAAATATGTAGTTATTACCTTTCTATGAAGCAATGTTGTGGAAAATCTAATAAAACTTTGCATATAGATCAAATGTTGAATTCTATATAAATGGTATAGCTTGATTTAGTATACCTTTCCTTCAGCTTAGCCAATTTTGATTTCCCTGAGCATTTCTACAAAAATACGTGGCCCAATAAAACAAGAATTAAAAATGTGGGATTACTAACCTTCGGAGCAAGAACCAGCATAGACTTAAGTGTGAGTTCACGTAAAACGGCTGAAGAGTCTGAGAAGCCTGTTGCAACATGGGGATAAACCTGGAAGGCAAAATGTCCATGCAATTCAGATAGGCAAATTTACACCTTGAAAACCAAATTAATTATATGGAAGATAATTACTGGCTGTTTATGATCAGAAACAAACCATTGTGATCAGTTATCTTGCTTCAAATGATGATTTACAACTTGAATAGCATATTAGTTGTACAGAAAAGAATCATTTTTATGGCTCACTACATCAAATATAAACATGTGCAATTAATTATCTTGGTACAAAAGAATGCATCCAGCCATTCACCGCTTGCATACCTGCTCATCAACAATCTGACCAGATAAGGAGACTCCATATTGATCAATATGCTGCAGAAGACCAACTCGTATTGCTCTATCATTGGAGGCAAAAAGCTTAACAAGGGTTGGTAGGACCTGCTCGGGAACGTTGCAACACACAATGTAAATAGATAAAAGATAATTGTAACTATGAAAGATTGATGCAAAGCAAATAAGATATATGGACCAATATCCTTTTCACCGTCATATTTTAATTAACAAATCTACACATCTTTGAAAAAAAAAATTATAAATAAAGTCTTTGTAGGAATGCTGATAAAGCATCAAATACCTTTGACCCGAACTCATCCTCTGATAACCATGATCCCATTTTCAGTAAGGAGTTCAGAGCAGGAGCAGCTGCAGAACCAAATTCCAGCGAAGATGCCAACATAGGGAGTAACTGCAACAGCCATAACAGCAGAAACACATGTGAATAGCATTTCTTCTAAGCACATTCAATAACTCCACCAATCAAAACTATAGTCAACAAGAGGGCTCCATAAGAAGCACCAAACCTTCTTCAACACAATTTGACGTGGTAGCTGCTCAGCTAAATTCGGAAGCTTGCGAAAAAATGAATCCTTCTCCACACTGTCTTTTAAATTAAGGACATCCATGAACTGAATCGTCTCAACTAGCTTATTGTGAAAATATTCTGCCAAGAAAGTATATACATAGTTCATATCAACTTTCAATCTAGAAATGGTTTTTTATGGAACATGGCATTATAAATATATGTTAGTAGATGAATTATATCGTTTAATCAGAATGCTGTTACAAATTGTCAAGCATGCTATAAACTAGAAAGACATATTGAGAAAATTAATAATAGGCAATATAAGCTTTACAATAAGTATCCATAATTACAATAAGACTAGGAAAGAAGCCCTAAAGGAAATCAAGCCAGTACAACAAAATCTTGATGTTCATCAACACTTGGAGCAAATTAATCAATAACTATTCATCTGCTCAAAAATATTGTTCTTTCATTTGTGCAAATAAATAAAATGCACTTAGCAAAGCTCCAATTGTTTTTCTTTTAATAAGAACTCATTGTTGCATGCCAGATTAGACATGGGCCAAGAACAAATGTTGATGCAAGCAAATGCCCTCCAGGCATTGTTTATACATGTCTACCCTACAGAGGTGCTTGCAAAGGAGGTAATTTCTCTGGAATTTAAAGATATTGCCATGACCAAATAATACATATATCACATTTATCAGAACCATACCACCACCGGACTCACTCAGAATTGAAGAAGGGTGACAATAATAGCTTACAGACATTGAAAAACAAAGCTGGTTGTCTGTAATGTCCCCTTTTTAGGGCACATTATTTATGTGCCTCGTTAGCCATTTTATCGTGGCCTGATAGGCTAACTAGGGTTTGACTGGGGTCAGTTTGATATTTGGCCTAGGGAATTCCAGTTTCAGGCCAATCAGAGTAGTTTCTGCAGGGTTTCCAGATACTTACTATTTATAGTAAGTCATCAGAGTTCAGTCTTCGTGGCATTTCAGTAGTGGACTTGGAGCGTATCGCTGAGAGCTTTCCGCCAAGCTATCACACGTCTTATTCCGAGTTCGTCTGGTCATCCATTTTAATGCCAGAAGATTTCTTACTTTATTATTATGTCACTTTATTATTACTTAAAGTGACAAAAAAGTGAGAATATGAAAGGACAGAAAAGTGGGGAAGCTGAAGAGTCACAGCTGCAGCTTTAAAAGAAGACTTGGAGCCTCATTGTGACATACTTAGTTTATGATATGATATTTTATCTCTTGGAGATATCAGGAAGCTTCAGCTTTTGAATTCAGCCTTCAGGACGGAAACCCTTTTGGCTCAGAGGAGGATTGGACGTAGCCCCAGTTCATCTCCGACACGGATTCACTGCAGAGTTCGCCATTACATTCACAGGTTCTTTTATGTTGATTGTCATTCTGCTGAATATTGTAGTTCAGATTTTGGATTGTGGAAATCCCATTCTTATTGTATTGTTGTTGTTTTACGCAATAATATTATTGAGGTTTTATTGGGATATTTGTTGGATTGTTGTTATCGAATCGATGATTTATTGCATGCATTTAAATGTTTAAATCTGTATGAGAGTTATTGGTAAAAATTGGGAAAATGACCAGTTAGGGTCATTTCAGTGGTATCAGAGCTGATTTTCCTGCCAGCCTGTGAGATTTCAGGAATGCGAGAAGTGCAGATTGATATTTTAATGGAAAGTGGACATATTTGTACGGTTTTGAGTTGCTTCAGAAATAAATATTTTAAGAGGGATTTAGTGCTGATTATCATCTGAGGTTCTTTTTGCTGAGAAAATAAAGGTTGCTTATTCTGAGTATTTTATTGGCAAGTATTTGGCATGAGCCCTGGACGATTAAATATTGAAACTATTAAAATCGTAAGAGATTGCCCTGAAGCCTTGGGAAGACCTTTGATAGACTAAAGAAGTCATTTTAAAATTTGCGGGAGTGTTTTTTTTGCCGTAAGATATTTTTTATGAAGTGAGCAATATCTAAAATATTTCATTAACGAAATATGACCGACCAAGTCTAACTTTGAAGCGATTCATAAAACATTGTGGTCTTATATTATATTGCGTGAGAAGACGTTGGAAGTTTTAAAGTTTCCGACCGTAATGAAATAAGATATATTTGCAAGCGGTGGCTTTATGAAAATTCATATTTGGGCAATTTAAGTCAAAAGTGACGGACTTAATACTTGGGCAAATAATTATATTTCTCATCGGGAAGCTGTACGCCATGGGAAGTATTATTTTCCAGAAAAGTCTAAAGTTTATCATAAATCATTTGAGCCGAAGATAAACATCAAACTTGGCCCGAGTTATTTTGGCGGATTTATTGGAGTCCCTCGTGGAAGACTGCGTTTCATAGCAGTGCTGGGCACGCATGGTAGACTGCATTTTATAGCAGATTGGGCGTGTCACTGGAGTCAGCAAGCAACGGGGTACTAGGTGTCAAGCCTGAATACGTATGGTGGTTTTTAAGCGTTAGTGGAGGAGCTGAATGCTAACGCGCGTGTTTTGACGCTGTGGATGAAAGGGATATTGTGAAGTGCCTATATTGGTTCGAAATTGCAGTAAGACATTGCTAAACATAGTTGACGGCATCCCCCATGAACTAATAGTCCCGCGGGCCCAAGGCACAACCCGAGTGATGTGAGTAGCCTGGCAGAGGTGGTTCACACTCAGCCTTGAAACACAAAGGAAACACGGGGAGCCCACCTCCCAACTATCGTGGATTGTTTTCCGGTATCCTCTGCTCGAAATATCGATGGCACAAGAACTGGGAGACTAAATCTCAATCGATACTAGATATCCATTACATGACAGGTGTTTACACAGACAATAAAATTACCTGCAGTTGAACGTCACCCCTCATTAGACCTTTGGGTGACGAAGTTTTGATCTCAGCTGGGTAGTCACACAGTGGGAAGAATTTAGCAGTCGTGGGCTTATTGGAACGGATACATTCACTAGTGCCAATGGGATGGAGTAAAGTTTTGCCTAATTGAGACGCTTGTAGAAAGTCAGAGAAAGGTTGCAGATTGGCAGAGAATGCCATTGCCTGAGCATGGTCAAGGAAGTAATGTGGACGTTCTTACTAGATTAGAAGTTGTAAAGTACAACAGCACTGAAGGATTAGATGAAGCATCAGGTGTCGATGAGCTGAATCAGAAAGGCCCTTTACTTGGGAAGCGAAGGGAGGATCAGTCAATCAATGAAGCAACTGATAATGACAAGTTAATAGAGTATTGAGAACTGAAGGATTCTAACGCCAACCATATTGCCACCATGTATTAATCACTATCGATAGCTCTTACTGCCATTGGAGATACTCCATATGCTGCCTGTGTATCTCAATGTGTTGTGAAATTATTGAATACTATCTTGATTATGCTTCTTTGAGAATCTGAACCAGAGATAAATAATCCCGTACTTAGCAATCTAGAACAAGATCCACTTCTAGCAGTCAAAATTTTGCAGTCCATTTCATAACAGCCAGCCAAGGTTCGTTACAGTGACACATATTTTGAAGGACTCAGAGGAATCAGGTTCGATTGCAAACTGTTTGTCAAACTTTCAGTAGTAAAAGGGATTTCCTTGCAAATAAGCGATTGGATGCTTCAGAAATTACCATAACAAGCCGAAACATTTCAGGAGTGGTATCAGGAAGGAGTTGTGAAACTTCTAGGAGGTGCTAGCCAATTCATTCCCTGAGAGGGGAACCTTATCCTTGGTAGCTACAAGTTATTCGCATTCACCTGCAGAGTCTAGTAGTTTTCTAGCTATGGGGAAGACGCAGAGTTTGGAAAAAGTCTTGAAGGATCTTGCTCAGGTTTAGTGACAATTAGTCCAGATTTCACAACCGGATAAGAGGACTGAAATTCTCAGCATATATGATGAGTACAACACACTTCCTCCACAGGTTCAGAGAGATTTAACTTTCTCTAACTGGACTTTCATCCAAAGCTTCAACGCAAAACGTTAATGGAAAGGAAGCAGTTTCAGGATTTGGCTCGAGATCTACTTGCACAAGGTAGGTGCAAAAATTTATATGAAGAGTTTCCAGCTATCATTACTCAACCCATAAGTGAACTAAAAACTAAACCAGTTATTGAAAAAAAAACTTATGAGGTTGACATCAAAACAGGAAGTTGTAACTCAAATATTGGATCAATGCAAGAAGGAGAGGCTAAAGAAGAGGCAGCAGAGGTTACAGAATGGTTCGCTAGAGAAGAGCAAGTATCTTCTATTGTTTCTCAGCTTTCGCTTGATCAAAGAGAAGATGGAACAGATATGGTTAAAGATCATGACCACTAGTTGGATACCTTTAACAATTCAGGTAATGAGGAGTCATGTGACTTCTTTAGCAGCACCTCACTTATGTATAATGCTGAATTGAATGACCCGTTAGATAATGCCTCCCAAAATGACAATAATGGGGAGTCTGCCTTAATGAGTCGGCTGAAAGTCAATAACGATGCGATTACTGCAGCCCTTGTTCACCTTGATAGCACTCACCAGATCATTGAGGATCTTTACAGGAAGGTTCAGAGGGAGACTGGACAAGGAGGTATAAGGATTGGGTCTTATTTTGCAGATTTACAGGAGGTCAAAACAGCATTTGAGGTTTCAAAATCAGAATATTTATGCTTACTGTCAGATCGCGACTACCTGTCACAGGTTGTAGAAAATTAGGGTGAGCAGTTGAGAGGAAAAGATGACAAGGTTAATAAGCTCAATAGAGAGCTTAACCTTGCTCAAGAAACATTGGAGCACACACGTCTTGCTCTTCAGGAAGTAAGAAATCAGATTGTTACCTCTAGTCAGTACAGGGAACAGGATGACAGGGAAAGGTTCGAATTCTTTCGGGAAGTGATTCGGGAACTCGATAGCATACATCGGACATATGACTTGGATAGTTGCCCCAAAAGATCTTTGGATCATCCAGAGTTTCTTAATGAGTTGGATAACTTTCAGGCGATAGACAATTTCTTATTTGAGATGGATGCTAATTTGATATTTGATAATCCTTTCTTCGAGCTAGATGAGGAAGGTATTTCCTATCCCCATGACGAGGATGAGGTCAATTACAGAAATTGGGACCCAGGGTCAGCTGTTAGAGGTGAATCTTGGTCACCAGGTTGGAATAGCAGGATGAGCTCAGTTGTTGTTCAGTGTGGTTCTAACACCAGTAGTCTAGGATGGGCAGTTATGTCTTATGGTATGATGGGTGATGTGCCTTTCCATGCACTACCTCTCACTGATGGTGAGGTGTCTCGTTTTCCATTCAGCCCACCTACGGGGAGCTTTCTTTCCCGATTATTGCAGAGATGTGGGGTGAGTGATTGGCTTGGTATGCTTCCTCGCTTACAGATGGAAGCCTTGTCCGTCAGTCTGTGTATCTTGCCTCTTCAGTACAGTTTCCAATTCGGGCGACAGATCAGAGGGGCAGTGTCATGGCAATTGGGCATCTCTGGTGATTCACTCAGCAGGGGCATCGGGCGTCAGGGTTTTTCAGGCAGCTGGGGAGATGGATGGCCCTTTTGTTTGTGGGACCCAGGAGGAACATTCCCATGGTTAGTAATAATTCAGGGAGCTGGTTGGCATAATGTTGAGTTCCCACCTTCACTTGACCTTAGTTGTGCTTGTGATTTCAGTTGGAGTGAGGTTCTCAGTTGGATTAAGGATCTTCTCATAGATGATAGCAGCACATGGCAGGGTGATTTGACTGATCATGCACATGGGATGATTTGGGATCCCAGTATTAGTATGACTGATGCATCGCTGATTTGGGAAAATAATGAGTGGCTTCGCCTTTCAGGTCATGTTTTTATCAGGATGGCCCAACAGCAGAGTGGGGCAACCCCCTTGAGGTTGGTATGTGATCCAGGCATTTTGGGTCATAGCATGCAGGTACCGATTGCTTGAGGGCAAGCAATCTTCGAGAAGGGAGGATTTGTAATGTCCCCTTTTTAGGGCACATTATTTATGTGCCTCGTTAGCCGCATAGGCTTGGGGTCAATTTGATATTTGGCCTAGGGAATTCCAGTTTCAGGCCAATCAAAGTAGTTTCTGCAGGGTTTCCAGATACTTACTATTAATAGTAAGTCATCAGAGTTCAGTCTTCGTGGCATTTCAGTAGTGGACTTGGAGCATATTGCCGAGAGCTTTCCAGCAAGCTATCGCACGTCTTATTCCGAGTTCGTCTGGTCATCCATTTTAATGCCAGAAGATTTCTTACTTTATTATTGTGTCACTTTATTATTACTTAAAGTGACAAAAAGGTGAGAATATGAAAAGACAGAAAAGTGGGGAAACTGAAGAGTCACAGCTACAGCTTTAAAAGAAGACTTGGAGCCTCATTGTGACATGCTTAGTTTATGATATGATATTTTATCTCTTGGAGATATCAGGAAGCTTCAGCTTTCGAATTCAGCCTTCAGGACGAAAACCCTTTTGGCTCAGAGGAGGATTGGACGTAGCCCCAGTTCATCTCCGGTGCGGATTCACTGCAAAGTTCGCCATTGCATTCACAGGTTCTTTTATGTTGATTGTCATTCTGCTGAATATTGTAGTTCAGATATTGGATTGTGGAAATCCCATTCTTATTGTATTGTTGTTGTTTTACGCAATAATATTATTGAGGTTTTATTGGGATATTTGTTGTATTATTGTTATCGAATCGATGATTTATTGCATGCATTTAAATGTTTAAATCTGTATAAGAGTTATTGGTAAAAATTGGGAAAATGGCCAGTTAGGGTCATTTCATTGTCGAAACTTATGGGATGCCATAGCCCAGCAAAATCTTCAAAGGATTACAGGAAATCATATAAAAGAAAGAAAGAAAGAAAGATATTATATTAATGTTGAAATTACTGTAATCTGATACTATATTCAGAACATAGGTGTGTGCTTCATGTTGTCTGAATTACTGTAATCTGAGCCTAAGTTCAGTCAATGCTGAATGTCTCAACAGAACAGATGGTTAAGTAATCCAAGCCATGATTGACTCAAAGGAAGTGATAAAGCTTCACATCTGTAAGTGCTCTTGATTAATAAAGATAATGAAAGTAATATGCTTGAGGAAACTAAAAACATTTGCAATACATTTCAGATTTCCAGATATCAGCTTTTGTCCAAAAAAGGAGATATGGCTTTTTGCTAACTTGTTTAGTATTACAGGAAAGGATGTCGCAAACAAAGATCAGAAAATTCTACCATATGGATTTGAGGCCAAGTCTTTCTACCACAGGTTGATGGCCTTCACAGCATAGATGTTCATAGTTGCCTATAAAATATCAGGCTTTCTTAAGAAAGAAAATGAAGCTGAGCAATAAAAATCTTGTGTTAGTGCTCACCTTTTAATGTACACAGGAAGTCATCTATTTACTTTCCTAAAAACATTGACCTACCTTCAACATATATTAATCTTTTGGTCATCAAATTAAGATTTGGTCAAGTTTTTCCTTGAGTGTAAATCAAAATAAATAAAAATATAGAAGTTCAATGTTATTAAATCAGTTAGTTAATTGTGCTTATTGCACTCCACAAAAGTAATATTCACAATACTATAGGAGGCACCCAACCACGCTCCTATTCCGAGCTATATGATCATAACAATCAAATCTCAATACATAAATATCATCATATTTAATATGAGGATTCAATTGTATAATGTATTGTAATGCATCCTGGTAAACAGTTTGTCAATCTGAAATCCATGTTAGAAGAGCCAAACGAAACATAAATTAATTATAGCACCAACAATATTAACTAAGAATTAACAGCCAAAAAACTCATATGTTTAACAAAATAAGAAAAAAATACATACATCAATTGCAAGTCTACTTTGATGTGCACTATATTGAAACTCG
>MU225720.1:4127122-4151685 GCA_018584345.1 Thuja plicata
AAATATATCTCCAATGAAATGAATAAGACAATACCAGCATGGGGCCTGCAGCAGATTCATTACTCCCATCAAATTCCGACAGCACATCAAATGCATGAAGCTTCCAATCTAAAGTTGGTGTAACCACCACAGATTCCAAGCACACATTACCATGAACCTGTCAATACATTCAGTACAGCAAATGCATTCATTAAGAGTTCCATTTAGAGTAATAATTAATATACAAAAACCTTCGGGAGAAAATCCAGATGATGAATAGCATCCTTCTGTTATTAGCAATCGTTATAAACATGCATTCGGAAAGTTTGCTAATATTGTAATGTGACTCCATTTGATTTCAGAGATTGAAGACTTTTCATACAGTCCAATTGTCAAATATCAACCTTATGGAGTTATATCCTTCAAGTGTTAAATACATTATTTGTGGCAGCCTTATCCGCTAAATTAGTTGAATAAAATAGTCATGTGTGCTTAATTAAGAGGTAACTGATGAGAAATATTTTGAAACCATGTTAACTGAAGAACAGGAGATTCATAAAAGGAGCTAGATGAAACGTTGCAAAATACTGCAACAAGTTCTATTAGAAGAGCATAATAAATTGCTGATGCACCAAGTGGATCCAGAATTCATGTTAAGCTTGGCAAAGAGAAAATTCATAACAAGTTTATCATCTAATAAAATTTAGTAAAAAATTTGTGATTTAATTTGAAATATAAATCTGCAACTTTGATTTTTCATATAACAAATAAATCCACAAAATTGCCAAAACTGGTAAACATTACTAAATAAATTTGAAATATATCAATAATATGCCAACACTTACAAGCCAAAATAAGCTTATCAAATTCAAACTATCTCACACATAGTTGAAAAACTTGGACTCCTCAATAACTCAGCTAGCCCAAAAAATTTAAAAACTCGGGACTTGCTAAAAACTCGGGAAAAAAATCGACAATAAATCAGCAATTTTATTGAACATTTGAAAATATATAATTTGATAAAATATTCTTAAAAAAACACACACACCAGATTTGTAAAACAAATACTGATTTGAGATTTCTATCATATATAAATCAAAGTTTTGAGTTAAATGCATAGCAATTAGAATTTAGCAAAGTAGCATAGAGTCGTAGACCAAAAAACAAGTGCAACATCTTAATAAAATTGAGTTCAATACATATCCAAGTCCATCTCCACAAAACAACTACAACCTCTGAATACATATTCAGTTCAGGTTTCAGAGTCAATGAAACCTAGAAATCATAAATTGCATCTATGACTGAAGCCCAAAAGAGATTCTTGCCGCTAGTTGGGCGGTGCTGAAGTAGTTGTAGCATCCTCAACAGGTGCCTCATCCATAGTGATAGGTGCCTCAGCAGGAGCCTCTATTAGATGACCAAGCTTGCGTTCCTCCTCACATACAGCCACTTCTGCATCCCAATCATCTCCCTCCATCTCAACTCAGCTAGGTGATCATCAATAAAGAAAGGATCCACATCCACATCATCACCATCAAAAGTTGCAACCCAATCTGTTGAATACGGATCAATGTCATCCAAGTCAAGTGCCTCATTTGAAGCCTTCCCTTGCACCATCTTTTCATGCAATCGAAGCTTGTATTGCACATACACAAAGGTTATTCAAGTGCTATTGAGTCAACTTATTGAGCTTTTTTGTGTGAATGGCCTCAAAAAAGCTCAAATTGCACTCACGACAAAAAGCACTACAAGGCTGCGATAATATGTTGATGTCAACCTTTTGAAAATTAGGCTTTGTGGCACCATAATCTTCCCACCACAAATCTGCAAAGATAAAAAATACCATTTATAACTTGGTAAAGTTTTCAATAAACTTAATGAGTGAAATAAATGGTATAATAAAATCAAACACATGTTCTTTTTTACCCAGTTGCAAAGTGTATCTCCTGCGTTTGTAATTAGATGAAGAAAACAATGGCCCCTTAGCCTTCTTTTAGCTATGTAACTAATCAAGTATTAGGTCTCGAAGGTGCTCATCATCAACTAATCTTCGAATACATATGTCTAGGCCAAACTTGACCTCTGCATTTGCTTTGAAAGTTTTCACAAAAAAAACTTGGGGTTCAAGTAGTGGGCAGCAGCATGAAAATGTTGGAGTTGTCGGTTCCACCTCCGATCGATTATGTGCCATATGGGTCCATATTTGATCTCGTTCGACCCATACAAGTGTTGAATGGCCTCTTTGGCCCTATCCATGGCCTCATCTAGATACCCCATGGGGTTTTTATCCCCATCCACCATTCGCAAAACCCTCACCAACGGTTCTGACACCTAGATATGAAAAATTTAACAAAATCAGCGAATTGCAATATTAGAAAATTAAATAATAAATCAGCAATCGAGGTTTGAAAACTTACGCTAATGATCTCCTCCATCATCTTGGCAAATCTAACATCAAAAATGACCTTCACAACCTTCTTTGCTTTAGGCTTCCTGGCATACTCTCCAACCATCTCACTCACAAACATTCACTATAAGTTGGGCAATGTAGCTAATATGCTCTGCAAGAAAGAAAATTAATAGCAAAGCGTGTGACCCCTAGTCGCACAAGATCCTTACCATCAATGTGCTCTCTCATAAGACGCAGGGCCCATGTGTGGATATAGATGTACTTTGTGATATTCCTTCCATCTTCAACCACCTTCTCCACCCAACTTAGTTCCGTTATGTCCTCAAGGAGGAAGTCAAGACGATGGGCAGCACAAGGGCTCCAAGATAATGTCGGATGCCTAGCCATCAAAAGTTTGTAGACTGCCACGTGCAGTTGCATTATCAGTCACAATATAGACAACATTACACACTCCCACTTCCATCACCGCCTCATCCAACATGTTGCACAAAGTCTTTGCATTTTTCACTTCATTAAAGGTATCAAATAATTTTAAGCCCATTAAAGATATCCTCATTTTGTCGACACCAATTTTGTGAAGTCTCTAAGAGACAAAATCACAAAAGCGACATAAGGAAATTGTCTTATACTCTACCGTATAAAGATTTAATAATCAATAATAATCGATATATAAAGTATAAATAAATAAGAATAATAATGATGATCAAAATAGATAATAATAAAATATAAATAGTAATATATATTATATATAAATATAATAATTAAATAATAATCTTAATAGAAAATAACAATTTGATAAATAAAAATAATATAATATAATCTCAATATAATAATATTTATTATATAATCTATTATTAATGTAATAATATTAATATAATGATAATTAACAATATTTAATAACAATAATATTATTTATTAATATAATAATAATCAACAATACTAACATTAACAATGTATACTAATAATATGTAAATTATAATATATTTGATGACCCTGTTTTTGGGGTCAAAACCAAACAAACCAATGCATGCTTTTATTAGTTAATACTAAACATGGTCCCTCATCCGCTGACTCAAACAAACCATTAAACCAAACATCACGTGGCTCTTCCTATGAAACAGTGTCCACATATGCTTATATGTGGAGATCAAAAAAGGAATAGAGAGAACAAGGAAGGAATCCACAAACCAATGATCACTTAATTGACTCAGCTGAATACATGTCAACCTCAACCCATCGAATCATTACAAAAGAGAGAATCATATTTTATCGCTGATAAAATCATTTACCTATTGGGGAATAAAATCATCGATCAACATATTGTGAGTTATCTTGGTGGACGACTTTGAGTTAATATTCGGAAACCATTTCATAGCAATGTGGTATCTTGAACAACACGCTATCATACTGTCAAATCTAATCTTTATATACAACAGGTGGATGTTGCGGAGACATATACCCTGATCGTGGTTCAATAATTGTTCGGGCCCTTTTGGGAGTGATTCTCATTTTTCATTAGTTGGAGTTTGAATATTCGCATACGTTGTGAGTCTTACATCGCTGACATTTATAAAGGTTTACATTCTCCAGCGACAACCAAATTTGGTTGAGGCATCATGCTTGGATGATACAGCCGAACCAAGAGAGTTTCTCATAAATGTCAGTGTGATACTTTGAGTTCACCGACTATTCTGTAGAAGTCATATTTAGTTGAAGACTAGTGTGTCGACATCTTTATAATTTTATTGGGATTAATTTGGAAAGCATGATTTGTGTCGGATTCCATTAGGGACTCTACAAAACATACAAAGACTACAAAAATACCAAGGTGGAGCATGACATAATCAATATAAAACTCTTGGAACATCTTTAACATCATATGAATTTCACGATCTTCATATTCACAAGTCATTACTCATAGTATTAACTAGTGGATTGGAAGAAAGAAGCCTTTCGTGATTTGGATTACAAGGAAACCATCCCTATTGTCTGACCGAGTTGAAAAGGGGACACTTCAGTGGTATCAAACCCTCGTTCGTGCCATCCTATCAGAGATAGTTGATGCAAGCTAGCCAAAGAACCCAAAGAGCATTTAGAGAGAGAAAAAGAAACTCACCTCCACCATGAGTGAACAACTAAGGAATGAATTAAAAGCCTTCATGGAGCATACGACCCAAACTAACCAAGCCCTCATGGAACAAAACCAACTTCTACTCCAATCCATACAAAGTATAAGTAATCACTTTTCTATACCTAATCCAACCAATGGGAGAGATGCAAATTCTAATCATTCTGAAAATAACCATAATCTTTCACCAAGATCATCCCCACCAAGGACAACAAGACCACCTTTCTTACCTCAAGAGAACCAAGGAGAAGAAGAAGGGGAAGCGAATGAACCACCTCAAGATAATATGGATGAGATCTTAGAAGCATGCTCTAGATTAGCTCCTGAATTGAAAAATAATGTAACCTTTAAGGATTACTATGATACTAAAATGAAAGCAAATTCTAACCTCAAGAGAAACAAACAATGTGATAAAGACCTTGAGAAGAAAATTAATAAGATAACTCTACCTGACTTTGATGGGACTGAAAAAAAATTATGAACGATCATGGGTGCAAAAGTTGGATACGTATCTATCATTACGTCCCATGACAGAAGAGAATTCAATCAAGTTTGACGTACTGCACTTAACTGGGATAGCCCATGAATGGTAGCAACATGGACGTATCACTCAAGGCCATCAACTTATAACCTCTTATGATGAGTTTACCCAAAAACTCAAGTGATTTGATCAGAAACACCCAGAATGGTACTTCGAGAAATTAGCTCAACTAAGGCAAGGAACTGTATTAGAATTTGCTAATGCTTTCCTAAAACTGTCCGTCGTGGTACCTAAAATTTCACAAAGAAGGCTCACATTCCTTTTTGTAGAGGGATTAAAAGAATCAATTTGTAGCACGGTTAGTGCCATGGAACCGACTACCTTGGAAGAAGCAATCTCTAAAGCAAAGAAATTTGATCATCAACCATCCAAAGATCACTTCAAAAACTTTTCAACAAGGGAAGATAAACATAAACCATCTGACAAGAGACCGTGTCACTATTACAACGAACCTTGAAAGAAAGGGTATAAGTGCAAAGAAATGGAAATACAAAGGCAGCATAATGAGCTAAAGAGAAAGAACCTATGTTTCAAATGCAAGGAACCATGGGACCATCGTCACAAATGTAAAATGGGAAGCCATGTACATAATATAGAAGGAGCAGCAAATGATAACGAAGAAGGTCCTAACAAAAAAACAAGAGTCTGTAAAGATTAAACAAGAATCCGCATATAAGAGCAAAGATTGATCACCAAGAGAAGTAAAGAATCAAGAGGCAGGTACACAGTATTGAATATGATGATTAAAATAATTTCTCATCCATCTAGTATTTGAATAAACTTATCAATCAATACAAAATAGATATATGAATGATTAATGTTAATAAGGTTGACAGATTTTATGGGTATTATCTTAATCACATAATGAATTATAAATTCACCCCATCATAGTTGGAGGGAAGACTAGGTAGGTAAGAGGGTATAGTGTTGATCGCTAAGGCAAGAAGGATACATTCCGCTCTTGGGCTTAGACAAATCAAGCTAAGGACCCCGCTACCAAAGAGGGTGTAAGGTCGATCGCTAAGGCAAGAGGGATACATTCCTCTCTTGGGCTTATCGAGACAAGGACCCTGCTACCAAAGAGGGTATAAGGCCGATCGCTAAGGTAAGAGGGATACATTCTCCTCTTGCGCCTAAACAAATTGAGCCAAGGACCCCACTACCGAAGAAGGTATAAGGCTGATCACTAAGGCAAGAGGGATACATTCCGCTCTTGGACTTGGACAAATCGAGCCAAGGACCCCACTACCGAAGACGGTATAGGGCTGATCGCTAAGGCAAGAGGGATTCATTCCACTCTTGGGCTTGGACAAATTGAGCCAAGGACCCCGCTACCAAAGAGGGTATAGGGTTGATCGCTAAGGCAAGAGGGATACATTTCGCTCTTGGGCTTAGACAAATCAAGCCAAGGACCCCGCTACCAAAAAGGGTATAGGGCTGATCGCTAAGGCAAGAGGGATATGTTTCACTCTTGGGCTTAGAAAAATCAAGCCAAAGACCCCGCTATAACACCTTGACATTCCTTTATGATGACATAAATGTTTAAAGTTTTGGCATACTTAGGGTAGGCGAGCACCCATTGAAGTCACATCGGGGGAAGCCTTTGGACGGAGGACCAAGTTTCCCCCTTTGGGCTTAGTGAGGTCTCCTTGGCCAATCCTAAGATGTCCAACCTATATAGATAATGTTCTCTACCACTGTAAGCTGTAAATATATACTCACGTTTTGGAATTTATGTATATGCTAATCTGTGTTCCCCTTATGCAAGATTTATAGTCAAGAGGACAGTGATGAAATAAAATTTTCAAATCATCTTCCTAAACCTTGGCTTATTGAATGGTAGGGTTTGGACAATAAATTTATCAATGCTTGCATTATGTGTATACATTGTGTATGCTTCGTGTCTTCATGCATTCATGTGTCTACTTGTGTATGTTTTGTGTCTTCATGCATTCATAGGTCTACATCGTGTATGCTTCGTGTCTTCATACAGTCATGTGTAGACCTTACATTTCATACATTCACGTATATACTTTGCATACTTTGTGTGACTCTATTATTGGATAAATAGAATGGAGTAATAGATTCATTACAAGTAGGAGTTTGAATTTGCCAGGCCCTATTGGATTCAGTAGCCATCATAGGAATAACTCATACATCTTGGTTATCGGAGGTAGAATAAATATCAGAATGTTCATTGCTTGAGGACAAGCAAATTTGTGAGGGAAGGACTGTCATGTCCCTCCATTTGAAGCCCATTAGAGATATCCTCATTTTGTCAACACCAATTTTGTGAAGTAGCTAAGAGACAAAATCACAAAAGTGACATAAGGAAATTGTCTTATACTCTACCGTATAAAGATATGATAATAAATAATAATCGATATAGAAAGTATAAATAAATAAGAATAATAATGATACGATCAAAATATAAATAATAATATATAATATATATAAATCTAATAATTAAATAATAAATACTTAATATAAAATAACAATTTGATAAATAAAAATAATATAATACAATCTCAATATAATATATTTATTATATAATCTATTATTTAATGTAATAATATTAATATAATGATAATTAACAAGCAATGCGTATGTGTGTATGTATGTCAGTTCACATAGTGAACTAACATACATACATACATACTCATATTTAAATAATCAAAACAATCATCCTTATATCTGACCGAAGCTACTATGCATCAACACTCCCTCTTAGCTAGGGAAGATAATCAAGTATATATCAGTTGAGATATCACCTAACTTGTGATATCAGAGGATGCTTTAAGAACATAAAATCACATGACATTCTTCACATATATATCCAAGTTATAGTATGTGCACTAACATCACGTCTCATGATGTCTACCATAACAAGTAATGGCATTTCCACGGATATTACATCGCATAATATCCACCATGATTATCTCATGAGCATATTGATACTTAAACGATATCAAGTCTCATGATATCTATCAATAAGCCCAAGAGATACTAACTATCATGGCATGTCCATGAATATCAAGTCACATGATATTCATCATGATAGTTCACTAATCATTGTAAAGTCGTCACCTTACAATGTTAGATACAAGTGTTCATTATATAAAAGATCGTCACCTTTCAATAATGTACACAGGGTAGGCACATAAGTCATAGAGTCGCACATATGACAAAAGAGTTTACACATTAAACATCTCTATTTATATTGATACAAATAAACAATTTTAAGACTCAGTCTCAATAATTTACATTTCAACCATACCAAGTTTCTTCCTGAAGTGTTCAACTTTCACTCTGGGGAGAGGCTTGGGGAGAATGTCTGTTGTTTGATCACTTGTATTAATATACTCCAACTAGATCACATTCCTTTCTACCATGTCTCTCACATAGTGATAAGGAATCTCTATATGTTTCAATCTATCATGGAATACTGGATTTATTGACAGTTTAAGGGAGCTTTGATTGTCACAATGGATGATAGTAGGTTTTAGAGGCTCGCCAAATAATCCCACAAGTAGTTTCCTGAGCCATACTGCTTCTTTTGCTCCCAAGGTCGCTGCAATATATTTAGCTTCTATTGAGCTTTGAGCCACAGAAGATTGTTTCCTGCATATCCAATAAATCATTGTTGATCCCAAACTGAAGCAACATCCTGATGTGCTTTTCCGATCAGTCACACTTCCAAACCAATCAGAATCAGAGTATCCATGTAGATCTAGGTCAACATTTTTAAATTTGAGACCATATCCAATAGTACCTTGAAGGTACCTCAATATATGCTTCGCATTAACAAGATGTATCTCTCGAGGTTCACACATAAACTAGCTCAAAGCATTTACTGTATAGCAAATATCTGATCGAGTGTTAACTAGGTACATCAGTGATCCAATTATCTGTTTGTAAAGGGTAGAATCCGCAAATATGGATTATGTTGCTGCTTCTTTTAGTTCATGTAAGTTGGTTTCCATGGGTGCTAACATTGGTTTGCAATTCCACATCCCAAATCTCTTCAGAATATCAACAGTGTATTTCTCTTGATTTAAGAAAATACCATTTGATTTCTGCCAGACTTCCAATCCAAGAAAGTAATGTAAACTGCCCAAGTCCTTCATGTCAAATTCTGATGCCAGGTTCGTACACTGAACAATAAGGTGATCTTCTCCTGTAATTAACAGGTCATCAACATATAGGATTAGTATCAACATATCACCATTAATTACCTTAAAGTAAAGATTAGGGTTTGCATCATTCTTGGAGAACCCAAGTAGATAGTTGTCGATCCTTTCATACCAGGCTTGGGGAGCCTGCTTAAGTCCATATAGGGTTTTCTTCAATTTGCACACATGTGAAGCTGCAATATGAATCACAAAACCTTCAGGTTGTTCTAAATAGACTTCTTCAATAGTCTCATTCAAGAATGCAGATTTCACATCCATCTGGTGGATCTTCCAGCCTTTAGCAGTTGCAATAGCTATGACTGCTCTAACGGAGGTATATTGTAATGTCCCCTTTTTCGGGCACATTATTTCTGTTGCATCATTAGTCGTTTTATCATGGTCTGATAGGCTAACCAGGGCTTGACTAGGGTCAGTATGATATTTGGCCTAGGGAATCCCAGTTTCAGGCCAATCCGAGTAGTTTTCGCAGGGTTTCCAGATACTATTTATAGTAAGTCGACAGAGTTCAGTTTTCTTGGCATTTCAATATTGGACTTGGAGCGTATCGCCGAGAGCTTTCCAACAAGCTATCCCACATCATCATCAGAGTTCGTTGGTCATCCATTTTAATGCCAGACGATTTCATATTTTATTACTGTGTCACTTTATTATTAAATGGATATAATAATTTAAAGTGACATAAAGTGGGTATATGAAAAGACAGAGAAGGGAAACTGAAGAGTCACAGTTGTTGCTTTAAAAGAAGGAATGGAGACTCATTTGAGATATGCTTAGTTTATGAATTTTTTTTCTCTTGAAGAATCCAGGAAGCTTCCAGCTTTTGATTCTGAAACCAGAGGACGGAAACCTTCAGGCTTTCTCGGTGGATTGGACGGAAACCCAGTTCATCTCTGAGGTGGATTCGCAACAGAGTTCACCATTGCACTTCTAGGTTCTTGTCATTTGATCTTATTGTTGCACACTGTATTTCAGATTGGATTGTCTTGTAATTCCATTGTTGTTGTATTGTTTTTGTATAATGCAATAACATTGCTGAGGGTTTTATTGGGGCATATTGCTAGTTTATTTCTGTTGAATCAATAGTTTATTGCATGGAATTATATGTTTAAATCTGCATGAGATATATTTGACGAACTTTACGGAAAATACCCATTAGGGACATTTCAGTGGTATCAGAGCTAGTTTTCCTGCTAGCCAGTGAGGTTTCAGAGTAACAAAAATTAAGGTATATGCAGTTCAGAAGATATTCGAGTTTGATAAGTTGCTGGAAAACCTATCTCTTTCTGTGAAGTGTTTGCACAGCAGCAAGCACTATTGAACAATTTGTGAAGTTTCGATGTTTGCTTCAAGAATAAAAAATAAAAATAAATAAAGAGATAGATCTGCAAAAGTATACATTATTTAGAGTCATCGGCCAAAGCACCATATAAGTTTTCCATTACGAATATTCTGATAAATATTATCAGGCCCGCTCAATGAATTGATTTTTTTTCACACTAGTCCGACTATTGATGTTTGAATATTCAGAATGTTTTAATTTGGGCACACAAAGATACACGGCAGGAAAATAGTTTATTAGCAGCTGGATTATTGCTTAAATGATGGGAGAACTGGAATAGTTGGTGCTGCGAGCATATGTGAGATGTGAAAATTCAATTTTCTAAGAGCCGACTCTAATATCAGGAGCTTCTAAAGGTTGTCCAAGTTGCAAGGCACGATAGCAAATATTCAGAAGAGCGTCGATTATTTTTCTACCTGTGTTTTCTGCAATCAAAATTTGGGAAGCCGACGTTTCATTTCCATTATAGCACGCACATTGGGGATTTTCTAATGTTTGGTGCCGTAATTATTTTTGTAGTGGTTGGGTAACACTGGAAAATAATATAATTATTTGTTGTTGCACGAATGCTAAGGTTCTTGCAAATGATATTTTGTGGGCCCCGAATTTTGATGTCCGGCAAAGCACATGATTGAGGGAGGAGTATAATATTAAATCTATAGTCAAATATTAAAATATTTTGGCAATGACTATAGTATTGGGAGTAATAATGTTTGCTCTAATTGAAGTTCAAAGCATATAATTGGATGAGTCAGTAATTCTAATCGCATTTCCATTTTAGCAATTCATATTGTGTGATTTAATCCATTGGCGGAAATTGTAATGAAAATCGTTAGAGAAACAGCTCAGAGCATCCGAGAGTAAGTAATTTAATAATTCCATTGCCGTTATGGATTTTTTTGAGGTCATCTGTTATTTGTAGAGGAAACGTAAGGAGAACACTGGAGAACTATGATAGACCAGTGCAATAGCCGTGTTGAGTACGTTTCAAGCCATGAATCCCTGAAGAGGAAATATGTATATGATCCGAGCTTATAGTTGTGTGCTAGAGATTTCCAGACTTAAGTTCTTGATGCAGGTTGGTTGGATAGACGCGTATTAAGCAAATAAGGATTTGTGTTTCAGAACAAGCTAACTATGACCTTGTCGTGGAGTTCAAAACAATCTATAGTCTTATATTGGCATTCCATTGGGGATTGCTGGAGCAGATTAATTGTTAATTGCGGGAGACTGTAGTATGAGATTCTTCATTGCTGACAGCGGTGATCAATTACACAGCAAGAAGCATCAAGTCTGGGTAGAGCTATACGGCTGTAACAACAAGTATCAGAAGTTGGAACTTTGATGAGTCGAGCATGGTGTTAGCTGGATGGTGCCACACATGGTCAACTTTGCCGAAAGAAGGTTCATGATGAAATGGGTTTGAGAATGAAGTTTTTCCCTACCCTTCGACTTGAGCCGTTAATTGGCACGGGAAAAAGACTTTGAGGTAGATTGTGATTCCTAAAATATTTTCCAGAATAGAACTCTGTGTTCGGGTGAACTCCTTCTGCAGACATTACTCCAGTCTTCCCACAACGCATAGAAAGGAAGTGTTTTAGTGAATATCCTTCCAGGGATATTACGGTGGTGTTGCAGAGGGTGCAGGCAGTGCGCAGTGTTTGCATGAAGCACACTCTCGTGGGAAGTGACACATTACGGGGTGTCTGCAACTATTCAGAGTTGATAACGGTTCCCAGCCAATCCCTCAACACATCCATTTACTACAGCAACATATTCCAGATGTCTCGATTATAAGGTGCATGATCTCAATTTGAGTTCGTTTATGTGTATTTGAATGTGGTGTGTTAGACTAAATTGGAATTGAAGTTCGAATTACAACTGAGCTGAGAAATTATATATATAATTGTCCAATCAATATCAATATAATGTGGACCATTTGAACTCTGTCTCTGTTACCAATCTTGTGGAATATATTCAGCATTAGAAAATTAATAGATATATGTTCATGCATCTCTCTTTCATATACTGATAAGTGGAACAAGAGGAAGTTACAATTGTTTATTTTACAAGAGTTAGCAAAGCATTGTTTTCAGAGTTCAGTTCTTGCAATCCTTTACGAACAGCCAATTAGGATCCTTACAGTGGAGGCATCGTGGGGGTAGCTTCCTGCAGTAGCTTTTACAGTGGCAGCTTTATCGGACGGTTGTTCACCTCAGTCTCAACATTGCTGAAATTAAGATTTATTCCAAAGAGAAATTTTAGACAATAGAAAATCTGGAAAGCATTGTGTTCTCAAAAGAATTCAATGACACATTTTATGGCGAACAACTTAGGGACATACAAAAAGAAATTGAAATAGGAAATAAATTATATTGCCTTGGATGGCAATTGGAGAATATGAAAGTCACAGGAGTTGTGCTTGCCAGATTAGAAGAAATAGATTCATATCTGTCTAGGATGGACCAGTCTGATTGTAGGCTCTTCAATTGGGCTTTGCAGCCCTCAATGGTTGCTTTGGTCCAACGCAGGTTTATGGAACATCCACATAAAGACATTAAGCTTGCAGTCGCCTCATGTCTTAGTGAGATCACACGGATTACAGCCCCTATTACGCCTTATACTGATTACATTTGGAAGCAGGTGTTACAGCTAATTGTGGACAGTTTAGGTGGACTAAATAATGATAAAGGTCCTACCTTTGGTAAGCAAGCAAAAATCTTGGAATTAATGGCAAGAACTAAAAATTTTATTCACATGTTGAATCTTTGTTATGATAAGATGATTCAACAGTTATTCCAGTGCCTCCTAAGTAATTTCAGGAAGCATCATCTAGACAAGATGAAGGCTTGCATAAAACCTACCATGTCCTTGACCTTAGATAAGGACAATGACATATGTAAGTAGTTGCAATCAGATTTTTTGGCAATCTAGAGACGGGAACAAAGAACCTCAACCTTGGCATATGATTGAATTGATTGAGCAGAAGGTTGAAAGATTCAGGGATTTTATGACTGCAAATGAGCGAATATTAGTAGGCATACAGGTTACAGGATCTCCGGAAATGAGCAAGAACCAAATGAGAAGAGGACAGATTTGTTCTGCATACCAAGGGACTGGGTCCCTTGAACATGTTTGTGGCATTATTCAGGGAGAAGATATATGGCAGCCAAGGGGTGGTGAAAAGGTAACCTTGAATTCATCTCTTACAGGACATGATGAAGGTACAGAGGAAAATAGTTTCCAATCAGCCAAGAGGGTTAATGTGGAGGAAGAAACAATCATCACAGGTAAAGAGTATGCAAAACTCTATGTTGGCAACTTAGAAGCTGAAATCAACAAAGACATGGTTAAAGATTGTAACAACCAATTGGATGACGTTACAGCAACCTTACCTCTTCATTCAAAGGGGTTTGAGGCCTATGAGGACAATGATAACACTTGTGAAGGATATGAGGAATCGTGTGATTTCTATCGCAGCACATCACGTATGCATAATGATGATTTGGATGACCAATCAGAGAATGCATTTCAAAATGACAATGGTGAGAAGCATGCTTTGAAGAATTAGCTGAAGGTTAGTGATGATGTCATTATTGCAGCTCTTGTGCATCATGATAGCACTCACAGGATTATTGAAGATCTTTACAGGACGGCTCAATTGGAAAAAGGATAAAATGGTATTGGGAGTGAATCTTATGTTGCTGATTTCTAGGGGGTCAAAACAGCTTGTGAAGTTTGAAAATCAGAATATCTATGTTTACTTTCAGATCGCGACTACCTGTTACAGGTTGCTGAAAAATGCGCTGAGCAGTTGAGGGAAAAGGAGGATGAGGTTAATAAGCTCAATGTTGCTCAGGAAACATTGGAGCACACACATATTGCTCTTGAGGATGCAAGAAATCAGATTGTTGCCACTAGACAGTATAGAGAACAGGACGACAAAGGAAGGTCTGAGTTCTTTCAAGAAGTAATTCAGGAACTTGATAGCATACAACAGACTTATGATTTGGATACCTGTCCCAAAAGATCAAAGGACAAATCTTTGGATCATCCAGAACTTCTTTATGAGTTGAATAACTTTCAGTCGGTTGACAATTTCTTGTTTGAGGTGGATGCTGATCTGAAATTTGATAACCCCCTTTTTGAGCTAGATGAGGAAGATATTTCCAATCCCCATAACGAGGATGAGATTGATTGTAGGATTTGGGACCCAAGTTAAGTTACTAGAGATGAGTCTTGGTCACCAGACTGGAGTGACAGGGTGAGTTCAGTTATTGAGCAGTTTGGTTTCTGATGGAGAGGTGTCTAGTTTCCTTGCGTTACCTCTTACTGATGGAGAGGTGTCTAGTTTTTATTGCATCTTGAGACTTTTCGATTCACTCATATTTGGTGATCGTGTCAGCCTGATTGTTTGGGATCCTGGTATTAGTATGACTGATGCATTGTTGTTTTGGGGCAGTAATGAGTGGCTTCACTTTTCTGGTCATGTTTTTGTCAGGGTAGCACAGCAGTCGAGTGGGGCAATTTCCTTGAGGTTGGTATAGGATCCAGGCATTTTGGTCATAGCATGCAGGTACCAATTGCTTGAGAGCAAGCAATCTCTGAGAAGGGAGGATTGTAATGTCCCCTTTTTCGAGCACATTATTTATGTTGCAACGTTAGTCGTTTTATCATGGTCTGATAGGTTGACCAGGGCTTGACCGGTGTCAGTATGATATTTGGCCTAGGGAATCCCAGTTTCAGGCCAATCAGAGTAGTTTTCGCAGGGTTTCCAGATACTTACTATTTCTAGTAAGTCGACAGAGTTCAGTTTTCTTGGCATTTCAATATTGGACTTGGAGCGTATCGCCAAGAACTTTCCGACAAGCTATCCCAGGTCATCTTCAGAGTTCGTTTGGTCATCCATTTTAATGCCAGAAGATTTCATATTTTATCACTGTGCCACTTTATTATTAAAGTGGGTATATGAAAAGACAGAGAAGGGAAACTGAAGAGTCACAGTTGTTGCTTTAAAAGAAGGAATGGAGACTCATTTGAGATATGCTTAGCTTATGAATTCATTTTCTCTTGGAGAATCCAGGAAGCTTCCAGCTTTCGATTCTGAAACCTGAGGACGGAAACCTTCAGGCTTTCTCGGTGGATTGGACGAAAACCGAGTTCATCTCTGAGGTGGATTCGCGACGGAGTTCACCATTGCACTTCCAGGTTCTTGTCATTTGATCTTACTGTTGCACACTGTATTTCAGATTGGATTGTCTTGTAATTCCATTGTTGTTGTATTGTTGTTGTATAATGCAATAACATTGTTGAGGGTTTTATTGGAGCATATTGCTGGTTTATTTTTGTTGAATCAATAGTTTATTGCATGAAATTGTGTAAATCTGCATGAAATATATTTGAGGAACTTCGGGGAAAAAACCCGTTAGGGACATTTAATATATCTAGCAACAAGTGCAAATGTCTCTTCATAATCAATACCTTCCTTCTGAGAGAAGCCCCTGGCTACAAAACGTGCTTTATGTTTCTCTATACTGCCATCTGCAGCATGTTTACTTTTGAAGAGCCACTATGTCTCAAACATCATTTTTTTAGAATGTATTGATACTCTTCTGTCATAGCTTCTTTCCAAACTTGATGCTTGAGAGCTTCAGTAACACCAGTAGGTTCAAAATCAATGATCTCACTCATTAATGCATCATAAGTTAACTTGCGAGGTCTTTTGCTCTCTCTGAATGTCCCTTTAGGTGTTGCATGCGTTTATGCTTCCTGTATCATCTTTCTTGCCCAAAGTGGTCTCTTGTGATTATTGTCTTGTTCCTCTTCTTGAATCTCAGGAGGAATCTGACTTTCACTTGTGTTTCATCTGGATACTCCCTCTGAAACTCAGGAGTTGGATCCTCTTCCATACTTTTAAGTGAATCTGGTATTTCTATCTCATTTGAACTCTTTGCTTTGTTGAAGGCAATGTCTTCTTCAAAAATGACATTTTTACTTAGTTCAATTTGTCTCTGTCCAGATATGTATATTCTGTAAGCTTTTGAAGTTTCACTATAGCCTCCAAAAATTCCTTTTCTTCCATAAGGATCTAGTTTTAACCTCTTCTCTTTTGGAACATGGATGTAGACTGGGCAACGAAATATTCGTAAGTGACTAATATCAGGTTTTACACCAGTAAAAGCTTCTTCAGGAGTTTTGTTATCCAAGTGTGAGCGAGGGCATCTATTTCGAATGTACACAGTTATATTAGATGCTTCGGCCCAAAATGAGGTTTCAAGGTTTTGATCATAAAGCATTGCCCTAGCTGCTTCTACAATAGTTATATTTTTCTTCTCAGCAACTCCATTTTGTTGAGGATTATAGGGTACAATGAACTCCCTCTTAATCCCAGCATTTACACAAAATTCTTTGAAGATTTCAGAAGTATACTCTTTCCCATTGTATGCTCTAAGTATTTTGATTTTCTTCCCGGAAGAGTTTTCACTGAGAGCTTTGAATTCCTTAAACCTTTTACAGATCTCTTCCGATTCTTTGCACTTGAGGAAGTATATCCAGGTCTTCCTGGAGAAGTCATCAACAAAAATTAGATAATACAAAAATCCTCCTATGGAGGGTACAGACATGGGTCCACATAAATCAGAGTGGACTAATTCTAATACAACTTTAGTTCTACTCAAACTATTAGGAAAAGTACCTTTAGTGTTTTTCCCCAAGGCACACCCTTTACATGATCCATTATGAGTTTGATTTATTTTAGGTAGTCCATTTACAAATTTATCCATAGAAGTTAGGGCACGAAAGTGAATATGGCCTAATCTTCGATGCCAGTTCTCATTTGAGTCAGAGGTCTCATGAATAAGAGCTTGATTTGTCTCCGTGCAAAGTTTGTATAGCTGCCCTTGTCTTATGCCTATAGTTTGAGCCTTCTTTATGGTTGAGTTCTTCGGCCATGCTAGGACTTTACCCTCCATGAATGTAACTTTGTATCCGTCATCATCAAGAGCTGATATGGATATTAAATTTCTCTTAATACCTAGTACATATAATACTCCAGTGAGTTGAATAGAGATCCTGTATTTCAACTTGATGGCACAGGTTCCGACTCCTTTTACCGGATGCGCAGAATCATCCCCAATTATAACCTCTTCATCAGATTCTTCTAGCATATTTTCTAGGTGATCTCGGTATCCTGTAATGTGCCTCGATGATCCACTATCAATTACCCATGTGTTGAGTTTGTTTGAAACTTGACTGGACAAAGCTGAGTAGAAAGCAAATTTCTCAGAATCATGTTCTATATTTGTCGTTCCAACTTTAGCAAACGAAGCTTGTTGTTTTGTCCTGTCAGGGCACTTGACTACATAGTGTCCATATTGATCACACCTAAAACATTGGATTTGTGATAGGTCTTTCCTCTACTTGGATGAACCTTTTCCATGAGAATTCCTCTTCCTCTTGAAATTCTTCTTCTTACCTTATGAGAATTTGTATTAAGAACATGTATATCCTCATCTATAGGTTTTTTCTTTCCTCTTGTCATTTGCCTTGACTCTTCTTGTAGACAGTCGGATCTTAATCAATCAAATTTAGAAAGCTTGGATCTTGCACTTATCCCTTGAACAAATGGCTCCCATGAATTTGGTAGACTGCCTAAGGTTATTAGTGTCAACTCCTTGCTATCAATTTCATATCCAACTGTTGATAGTTGATCCTTTAGTGCAGTAATTCTCATGAAATATGCATTGATTGATTCTCCCTTATTCATACTTATACTATTCATTTGTCTCTTTAGAAAAAGGGTTTTGCCTGTATTATTTATTTCAAAAGCACTCTCAAGAGATTCGAACATAAGATATGCAGTTTCATGTTTTGCCAATATAGGCACAATGTGATCTCTGACAGCATCTACTATGAGTTTCATGGCTCTCTATTGCTTTCAATCCATTGAGTTTTCTCCGGGTTATCTTTGGGTTCAGCTTTATTTTCTTTTATAAAGGAGTCTAATTTATTCTCCTTTAGTAGCATCATGATTCTGAGCTTCCAAGATGTGAAGTTGTTTGCTCCTTCAAGTCGATCTTCGAATCTAATCATATTTGACATAGTGAAGAATGAAATGCGACTACAATATCAATAGATGATAGTCTGAGATCTCAAATTTAATTTGGATCTTCTTTGCCAAGGCTCTGATACCATGTTAAAGTGAAATTAAATTTATAGCAGACTTATGCAATAATGTAATAATTTTCTTCTTTCTTGATTGCAGGATAAAATCAGAATTAAATCTTTAACAAATATGAATATCAATAATGATATAGTATTGGTATGATGCTGAAACACTTATTTCTTCCAAGTCTGAAATCGCCGATCAAAGGGAGAGCGAGCATTTATCAATTTCAATGCTTCTCTATTTGAAATTGGCACACATATATATGTTTATGGAGGAACATGCCATGAAGGGACGTGTCTCCACAATGTGGAGCCATGTCCAATGGACATGGCATGGCCCTTGGCCAAACAACATAATTAATTACCAAAGGGTGCTTCCAAGACACCCGATTCATAATCGGTTAGTTAACACAATAACCAAATGATATCATGAAAGCCGCCGATCTGCTACATTACATTTTAATCATTACATACTATACTGCTGTGCATAGTATCGGATCATTGCTAGATCCTTAGTATAAATGATATACGATCATTACTTGATCTGTTGTATCTAAAGGAATGCAGCCGCCAATGTTCATTGCATGATACATGGCAAGAGAAGATGAAAGGAATCTGATTACACTGATTATTATACTTGTATAGTATTTCGATCATATACAAGGATGATGGTAAAACATTTAGAATGATTATTCTTACAAGCACAAGCAATGCGTATGTGTGTATGTATGTCAGTTCACATAGTGAGCTGACATACATACATACATACTCATATTTAAATAATCAAAACAATCATCCTTATATCTGACCAAAGCTACTATGCATCAACAATACTAAACATGGTCCCTCATTCGCTGACTTAAACAAATTATTAAACCAAACATTACATGGATCTTCCTATGAAACGGTGTCCGCGTATGCTCATATATGGAGATCGAAAAAGGAATAGGGACAACAAGCAATCCACAAACCAATGATCTCTGAACCGACTCAGCTGAATACACATCAACCTCGACCCATCGAATCATTACAAAAGAGAAAATCATATTTTATCGCTGATAAAATCATTTACCTATTGGGGAATAAAATCATCGTTCAACATATTGTGAGTTATCTTGGTGGAGGACTTTGAGTTAATATTCGGAAACCATTTCATAGCAGCGTGGTATCCTGAACAGCACGCTACCATACTGCGAGATCTAATCTTTATTACAACCGGTAGATGTTGCAGAGACATATACCCTGATCGTGGTTCAATAATTGTTCAGGCCCTTTTGGGAGTGATTATCATTTTTCAATTGTTGGAGTTTGAATATTTGCATACGTCGTGAGCCTTACATCGCTGACATTTATAAAGGTTTACATTCTCCAGCGACAACCAAATTTGGTTGAGGCGTCATGCTTGGATAATACAATCGAACCAAGGGAGTTTCTCATAAATGTCAGTGTTATGCTTTGAGTCCACCGTCTATTCAGTAGAAGTCATATTTAGTTGAAGAGTAGTGTGACGACACTTATAAAGGTTTATCTTTATAATTTTATTGAGATTAGTTTGGAAAGCATGATTTGTGTCAGATCCCATTAGGGACTCTACAAAACATACAAAGACTACAAAAATACCAAGGTGGAGCATGACATTATCAATATAAAACTCTTGGAACATCTTTAACATCATATGAATATCACAATCTTCATATTCATAAGTCATTACTCATAGTAGTAACTAAGAACTGGAAGAAAGAAGCCTCTCGTGATTTGGATTACAAGGAAACTGTCCCTATTGTCTGACCGAGTTTAAGAGGGGACATTTCAATATCTCTCATTTCTTGTCAATTGTGAATTTCACATCAGCCACCTTTTCAGACAAAATGGGGCCCTTTATTTCCTCATCATTTGGGAATTTGACCCCCACCTTAGAAATAGTAATAGCATCCACCATGATTAGAAAATAAGGAGACCTAAGACAAATAAGTTAAAATAAATACTACAAATTTGAGAATTTCAATTTGAATTCAACATACCCCTAAATGTGAAAATTCAAGAGACAAAATCAAATTATATATTTTTAAATAAACAAAAAAGAATTACCTAGTTGTGTGGAATAGAATGGTGAAATAAAACAAAAAGTCTACAATTGCACTTTTAGTTGCATCATGTTTACCTTTGATCCAACCCATGCTCTCTAGTCATGGTTGGGAACTTGGAGAAATGCGTAGAAAAAAATATGAATCTAACTAAGATGCACAAACTGCCACTACCACTACACATACCCATACCCAAAAATGGATGAAATGGAGGAAAGGAAGAAGACTCTAATACCACTAATGGTTGCCATCTCCTCTCTTCGCCTCATTTTAGTTCTTTTTCCGACTCAAAGATTTCTAATTGAACTTACATTTCATGCATAACAACAATAGGCACATTTGAGCGTGGTTTAGCATCTTGGCGAGGCATATTTGTAAAATGGTATTTTAATTTGTTCATGCCTTCCCCAAGCATAGTTTATTTCTTTTGCCCAGGGATATAGTGTTTCAAACAAAGGTCCCTTCTAACTAGGGTTTGGAGAATGTGCTAAATGTTGATATTATGGCCTTTACGGCAATAGATCAACCATATTGAACTAATTAACGGCAATAATAATAATAATAAATATATATAGGATATATATATTTATTATTGTAAAACGATATAAATAATAATAATAAATATAAGTAATATTTATTATTTATTGTGTGATCGATTTGCATAAATAAGTTTATATTTACTTTGTACTTAGGAAGGCCCAAGTCGGCCACCTTGAGGTGGTAGAGTTTATCTAATGATGCTCATATATATTGGAGTTTTTGAGGAAGGACAATCACATCAAAAACATAACATGTGGTTCCTTCCTTCAAGAATCGAATGGCATGAGTAATGAACGAGTTGTCTTCATCATGTGCGAACTTTCCTTGGATGATTGTGCGAACTTGACCAGCTTATTCAGGGGCAGCGAATTAGTATTTGATTGAAAGTTTTAATGCGAGTTCAATTCAGCAAACTGGTGATTCGATTTAGACTGATCTGTCTGAACTCAAATACATGCAACTTCCCCTTATATGTGACCTTAGGCATCACTCTTGAGTGCAACTTTTACCAGCCCTTGGGGTGCAAGTTCTAACTGCAATTTAGTGTGAATATGTCTCAGATCTGTGTGTAATATTTGAACAGTGATTTACTATATCTCAGATGTATGACAGCAATCATATTCATGGGATTTGAAGGCTAAATGCATATCGATATTTCACCAGGCAGATTATTGGAGGGCAAAATTGAAATACTTCAAGTTGCAGATCTGAAGTCATCTCCTTCAAATCCAGGTACTATCCGTACTTGCTTGTGTATATTATATAATTTCATGCGCTTAGTGTTGAAAGACCTCTATAGATTGTATTTTCCTTGCTATAATCTGAAAACATTAACATGGTATCAGAGCCTAGGTTGAGATAAGATCTAATTTCAGATTTAGGAATTCAGTCTAACTCTTTCAAAACTAGGAAATCTATGGCAACTAGGGGTTGGTCTGAAAATCGTAATTTAACCTTACATTTTATGAGGGTTTTGATTTGCATCAAGATCTAGGATTCTGATTATGCAAATTCATTGGTCTTTTAGCCTTCTACGCCTAATACTAGTTTCAATGTTGTGAAACCATCTCATAATTGGCTGAAAAGATATGGGTAACATTGTGTCAATGCATTCTTGCCTATTTTGAAATTATACGATTGACCTTCTTAGGATAAATTTCAAAATATCTGGAAACATACATTGAGAGGGAGTCTAACCTTGTGAACATTATAAGGTAAACCTAAGCTTCAGAGGGAGAAGATAGGATTTGTATAAACCTCTCACCATATTGTTCCAGAGGGAGTAGATCATCTTGAGTGGCACAGGCCCCAGAGATCATAACCTGATATGACATTAACATTCATGGATAATATGAATCATGGCCATACTAACAATTTATCCTTGTGTGGTTCTGTAGAAGGAAACCCACCTTAGTGCTTGACTTAAGAGGGAGTTTAATCATGAGCTCACTTAAACCTTGTTTTGCAGATCATTCCTATTGTCATGGCCGTTTGTCATAGCTAGTTAATTGTTATTAGCTAATTATGAATGTGAAGGAAGCACATTCTTTCTTCAGTATATTGAGATATAATTTACATTTTATCATGAGCTCACTTAAACCTTGTTTTGCAGATCATTCCTATTGTCATGGCCGTTTGTCATAGCTAGTTAATTGTTATTAGCTGATTATGAATGTGAAGGAAGCACATTCTTTCTTCAGTATATTGAGATATACTTTACATTTTTTTGCAGCATTATGTATGTGAGACTGCATACTTCACTTTGGTATATGTTGTGAATGTGTGAGAACATTAACTGTTTTATATTGGATACATACATTATGATACCTTACATTTTGAAAGGATCTTGCATATCGAGAGGGAGCTTCATATATGGGCTCACTTGTACCAATTGTTTAAGTTATAAACTCCTTCCTTATTTTGGTTATATGCATTGACATATTTCTGTCATGGATTCATTTACATCTAATTACTTGATTTATGTATGAGTGGCATCATACACAGCTATTTCTGATATTTGACTTACTTTATGTATGTTACTTTACTTTGGCTGCATATTGGCATATATTTTGTATTCTATGTATGAATGGATCATACTTCTCATTGGTATACATTATATTAGCAGAACTACTTCACATTGAGTAATGTCTCATGTTGCATGTAATGAGCCTGACTGGCTCCTTCTGGATAACCCAATATGAACAACTTTTCTAATTCTGAAAATACAGAGATTTGATATTTTTTCCAGATCAATTATATAATTCATTTTTTTAATTCCCAAATAAGTATGAAAACAACCATCCAAGATGAATCTAATCCAACGTTTCAATATGAATAACAGCCAAATAAAATTTCATAGGAAAAAGAAATAGCATCTAACTCCAGCCTTTGGATTTGTCAAACTAAATACGGCATTTATCAAACAGATACATCACGGCAATGATATATCTCTCTACGTGGCTGCTAGTAAATTACCACTCCACGAACCAGCAGTAACAACCAAAGAAAACTCACGCTGAGGAAGGGACTGTAAACCAGTCAAAGCCAAACGAAAAACTTCCACTTCCTAACGCTGAACCATACAAGCACAATTCACCAACATGGAACATTGATTCAAAGTGCATACAAATTTTGAGAATGATTCGTTCTCAGCCAACATATAGCCTCCAAACCCTTGAAACGTCTGCAGCAAACCAAACTCCACAAGTGCCAAAAAGTATTCAGCTCCAATACAGTAAGATCTCAGTCCATAAACCAAACAATAAATCTCTAGTTCAATCTCCAGCAAGCTCCAATCCGATCGACCTCTTAATGCAGGCCCCAGTTCAATGTGAAAACCAATTTCAGAATTAATTGCACTCTCGGTGTGCCAATTAATTATCAGTAATCTTCCTCAGATAATAATCTCCAGAATAAATCCAATTCTCTCCTTAGCCACATAAATACAGTAGGGAGATCTTGCAATTGTTTTCCTCAGCACAATTGCAGCAATGAAGAACTCAGAAACCCTAGCCCAAGGCTCAAGAAGAAAAATTATAAAATATTCAATAGATGGTTTGCCTTTCACAAAGCATTGTTTTTATAATTAAAAAGTGTCTTCTCTCACACACTTTTCACTTAAAACACTTTTTATACTTAGGCACATATTGAATAATATAATTTATTAACTCATTTGGCTCCAAA
>MU225720.1:4153523-4190531 GCA_018584345.1 Thuja plicata
TAATTTGTACTTGGGAGGGCCCAAGTCGGCCACCTTGAGGTGGTAGAGTTTATCCAATGATGCTCATATATATTGGAGTTTTTGATGAAGGACAATCACATCAAAAACATAACATGTGGTTCCTTCATTCAAGAATCGAATGGCATGAGTAATGAACTAATTGTCTTCATCATGTGCGAACTTTCCTTGGATGATTGTGCGAACTTCACCAGCTTATTCAGGGGCAGTGAATTAGTATTTGATTGGAAGTTTTAATGCAAGTTCAATTCAGTGAACTGGTGATTCGATTTAGACTGATCTGTCTGAACTCAAATACATGCAACTTCCTCTTATATGTGATCTTAGGCATCACTCTTGTGTGCAACTTTTACCAGCCCTTGAACTGCAATTTAGTGCGAATATGTCTCAGATCTGTGTGTAATATTTGAACAGCGATTTACTATATCTCAGATCTATGACAGCAATCATATTCATGGGATTCAAGGCTAAATGCAGATCGATATTTCACCAGGCAGATTATTGGAGGGCGAAATTGAAATACTTCAAGTTGCAGATCTGAAGTCATCTCCTTCAAATCCGGGTACTATCCGTACTTGCTTGTGTATATTACATATTTTCCTGTGCTTAGTGTTGAAAGACCTCTATAGATTGTATTTTCCTTGCTATAATCTGAAAACATTAACCATAAAGACAATTTATAAACCTAAAAAATGTTGCAATAACGAATAAATAGAAAAACATAGCATTAAACTAATATAAAATAATCTAGGTTTTGCAACTATAAAATTAAAAAAAATTAAAAAACACCTAAGGTTTGTTCAACAAAAAAACATACACCGAGGGTTTGTTCTTTGGTACACTAAAACAAAACATAAAAAAGAAATAGAATTTTTTCAAAATAATAACTTACCTCTCAAATCTTGCTTGACATCAATGGTGATCTCTTCTCAATCCTTTGGAGACTCCTCTAGATGCACCAAAAATAGCTACAAACCTGCCCAAAGATAATTCAACCACCAATTTTTGCTCAATCTCCTCACTAGTTTCCCTTCAATGCATTCCAATTTTGGCTCAAAACTATCTTTTATCCTTTTCCTCCATTTCAGGGAGAAGATTGCCATCCGTTTGGCCCTGGCAGTTAAGCGTCCTGCCAACTGATTTTATATAAGTATGGCCAAATTGTCATATATTGGCAACTTCATTGAAGCTGGTGTGCAGATGATGGGAATTGCTCTTATAAATATAGCAAAGACTAGCTGGGCCAGGTTCCCTTGACTTAAAAATGGAATTTTGAATAAGCTGGATTGCTGATTTCCAAGACTTATCGTTTGGGAATTTCTATTTCTCGTAGTTACAATTTTATTGTTTATATCACAATATTTAACACTCATACTGGTTGTTACAATGATTTTGCAGCAATACTCTCTTTACTTTTTATTAAATGATGGTGACTGAATATGGCCGTGATAGGGGAATTTTACAGCCAGTAAGAATTTTGACTTGATTAGAATCAGAACAGCTCTCTAATTTAGGAAATAGGCTAAGGTGCCAGCATTATGTTGTTTATGGTTTTCAACCCAATGAAAATCTCATGTTTTAAGACGTTTGTAATTGTCGTTAGTTTTTTTCTTTTTTGATTGATAAAGAAGAATAGAATTAAATGAAAACTCCGTGTAACTAAAATAATTTTAAATCATATTTGCATAATCAAGAAAATTTTAAATTTTAAAAAGCACTTAAAAGTTGAAATATTCCTCCATTTACTCCATGGTACATCCTAACGTACCCTACAGTACAATTTTTTTTATAGAAAATATTAAATGAAAAATCTAAAATAAGTATTTCAACAGTGATTACAAAACAATACTGTACGTACAAGTTTACAATCGTTATTGAGGAAGCTAACAGCTTTTGCTATTTGATGCAACCCCCAAGCATAATATTCGTCCCTGCAATCCCAAACTTCTATTGGTAAATTTTGATAACAAAGAAGAAATAATTAAAGCAACCTCACTCTTAAGAAAACTTACAACTAAACAACGGAAAAGCTTAACACACTAAATAAATCCATGAGACAACATGTAATACAGCACCTCAGGAAAACATATTACCCTTCAATTTTTGAGAGACTCGTGTATACTTCAAACAGCTTGAGCTTAGAATATTTCAAAAACAATACAGGATCAGGTTAATGTGGAAAGGCAACAGGAATGGCCTAGTTTCAGTTATAGTGGCATAACAGGAAATTTTAATAGGAATCAAACAAAAGGTAGGATAGACATTACATATCACAAGGTATAAGAAAAAAATTTCCATTGGATGAATCCCTTCTTATGGCAGTCCATGCAAGGCGAGGCCATGATTTTTGACAGGTTAATGAAAAGAGGATTAAATGGACTATCTATCTGCCATTAATGTAGCAAAAGGTAAAAGTTGGTATGTCTAGACTCTAAATAGGGTGTTTCTCATTTCTGTTAAGCTGCAGTTGGTAGAATGAACAGAACAAGCTTTCAAAATGCTTTCAAAAAAATTCCTGCCTCTGCAATATGGAATGGTCCAGTCTAAAAGATTGAGAAATTGAATCAAAGGAGCGAAGATGGTGTAAGAATTGACCAGTAATATCATGGCCTCGGAAGAATCTGTGGCTATGTTGATTTCATTGGCACCTTCCAAAGTGAATTATTATGCCTACTAAAACTCACGGGACTTTTGTTTAGTCACGATAGTGCACAGGCTGTGGGGATTAGTCTCTTTCTTTAGGGCCTTGTCTTTGCCCGCGACATGCCCACCATATTTGTATTTTCATCCGCACTTCAGAACTTTCAACATTACAAAATAGGTCAAGTAGGATGTATTCCACAGTTTGCATGCATAGACCATGCTCCAATTTCTCCTCTAGATTTTTCATGCTTAACACAGATGTATGGTTGATTCCACTCTTGCATAAGCATATAAAATCTACTTGGATAATGTAGATGTGTACTGTCATTGCAATATCAACAACTTAATCAATGATAACCCTCTAGCTAATAGATATGGGCATTCCCTAATCACACCAAATACATTAGTAAGTTGACTAAATGATGACTCCCTTGACTAAATGATTTACATGTGTTATTAACTCTGTACAAGATATAGCATCTTGCTAACAACAAAACAACATTTTGTAAACCAATAACTACAACACTTTTCAAAAACTCACTCCACCATGTGACCAATAAGGTGTCAATTATGACTAGAGACGGTAACATAACCTTGTCATCTCTAAATTATATAAGCAAGCACCTTATGCATCAATATTACTTACACTTTAATATTACAAACTTATTTTAACATAACATGGGACCAACCTAAACAACTTTAATTTCCTCTACTGAAGAAGGGTGTAGAAACAATAACTAGAAATTCGTCACAAATATCTGACAACCTCCATCACATACTTCCAATGCTCACTACCATGGTTATACATAATTCAAAATCATCGTCCAACTTAGTACATTGTTCGAATGAAAGCCTAGTGCCTACAAGGAATATTCACAAGCTGACAGTCCAGCATAGCAAACTATTGCAAAATATAATCAACATACTTCCTCTAACTAGGCCAAAAAAAATTAAGAACCCAATCCCTTCTAATATCCATCTCCAAAATGAATTTTGCAGCCCCTAAATCCTTCATGTCAAATGCACTAGAAGGTTGAGTTGTAAACTTGTAAGCTTTTAATCATGATCTTTCTTTTTTCAATAAATAAAATTAACAATAATTAACAAGCATCATCAATCATCTCAAAATATATAAATATACACCACAATTCGACCATATTAACCTGTAAATTAGGTTTTATTCTCTTCACCAAAATATAGTAAGGCTACCACATATAAATTTCGTCTTCAATATCCCAATGCAAATATCTAGTCTTAACATCCATTTGCTCTACTCCGAAATCACAAACAACAACAATATAAAGAAAGAATTCAATGGAGGTTAGCTTAGCACGAAAGAGAAAATATCTTACCAAAACCAACTCTCTCTTTCTAAGAATACTCTTTTGCCACCAGACTTTCCATGTACCCTTCTACGACCATCTTTTCTAAATTTCTTCTTAAACACCCACTTGAAAACCAATGGGGTTCCTTATCTTTGGCAAACTCACAAGATTTGAAGTGTCACATCTATCCAACATCATTATTTCCTCTTACATGCACTCCATCCACTAGGTTTGTCGGGCATCCAAGATAAATCAAATACACATCAGAAATCTAGTGGGTTATACATATTTGGCAGGTTATGTTGTCTAGTGAATTTCCTCAAGGGTGGAGTAAGAGATTTTGTATTCCTTCGCATATTCATCCACATGAGAACCCTCTTGTGAATCTTCTTCCTCTCCATTCTCCAATCCAGCCTGTTATTCTTCAACATGTGTCTCTTCTTACTTCTAAAAGTTTGTCTCAATAAATACTCTCTTCCTTTCTTTTTTTATTGGTTGTCTTGGATGAGAAAGAACTCTAAGTTATTCAATGAATATAACACACATTTTAAAGGGTAGAGAATTCCAAAGCTTATAGCCCTTAACATGCTCACCATATCCAACAAATATAAAGTTGTGGGCCTCGCGAGAAGACAAAAGCACAAGTAGTACCCCAAACTATGTTTTGTCGCAAAAATCCACACCACAATGTGCAATAATGACCACACTCGAGATAATTATGATTGTCACAACCACCTTTGGCCTCATTCTTTCAAAGTTGCACTTCCTCAAATCTAGCACTGTGTGATGAAAATGCCATATTTATGACAAGATTGTCTATTCTTGTCCAGAAAATATGCTTGCAAGCACCCTTTACCATCAAGCTAGCTAACTTGCATACAAGGGCTGAATCATTCACTCCTTGTACAACATTAGAGTGTCTATCCTCTTCTATGACATCCTTCAAAATATCGAATTGGAAGCTTGCATCCTTCCTGTTCGTTGAACAATCAATAACTCTAAGAAAATAAGAACATGTTAAACCTATGACAATAACATTGATGAGTAGTCAATTTTTACTATCGATTTCATATCTAACTATGCTTTGAACTGTTGAAACTACTCCACAGAGGAGAGATGAAACATATGAATATCGATAGATCCATCTTGGTGACAGAAAGTAATAGCATAGACAGTTAAAAGCTAAACATGTAATATAAGACAATAATAAATACTTTCATTAATCATTCCATACTGGCAAGTACATTTACATAATCATGATCATACAATCATATCCCCGTGTCCATCCTCCGAGAGGGTGTATAAAGTACCCAAAGGGCCACGACCGAAACGTCGTGACGTAACTATCTAACCTCTCGGTCACTAACGACCGAGACTAACATAATACTTTATTAATATAATAACCGGTACATTCAAATATCCCGACAACAGCATCATCCTCATGACCATTTTACCTTATACATTCTTAGTTTAGCCCAAAGATTGTCCCTTCCATTCAACAACCACTATCTTCACTTGTGTTGTTGGTCAGAATATAATGTTTATTCTATGTAACGTAAGATATGGCCTTCAAGGGTTGTATCATATTCCTAATTTATGTTGGTGTGCAACACCTTTCATCTTTAAATGTGCAACACCTTTCATCTTCATTGATCCCCATACCATACCACTTCATTGATCCCCAAGTGTAAGAAAACCTGTCCTATGAATAAGTGGTACGATGATGACTGCAAGTCCTTTCACTGCACTTTGCGCTCAGCCTCTATACTTCACCCAACTTCCTTCAACTGGCAAAAAAACTCCTACTGCCAGCTCCTCCGCTACAAGAAACATATCTTCATTCACAGTGCAGTACAACCCTTCGTGCCTCGCTTTTATAGTCCCCCAAAGCCGTATGGTGCACCCTTTTTCCTTGTCGGCCCCTCTCTCTCTATTAAAATAATATTTATATTCTATTAATGGTTATCTATTTCTCTATTGTAATCTATTGTAAATATTAGAGTCTTTCTAATATTTAGTCTTCAGTTAGTAGAATAGAATGTTTCTATTCTTTACGATTGTTTCCTAAGGAAACATCATTTATTCTTTTGTATATATAGATCTTTTAATCTCTATTAATAACATCAAGATTTTTACCATTTACTTTCCTGTAATATGGTATCAGAGC
Source organism: Thuja plicata (assembly GCA_018584345.1). Taxonomy (NCBI): domain Eukaryota; kingdom Viridiplantae; phylum Streptophyta; class Pinopsida; order Cupressales; family Cupressaceae; genus Thuja; species Thuja plicata. The sequence goes on from MU225720.1 coordinate 4,159,677, forward strand.
TAAATCTTTAATTTTTTCGAAAAAAAAAATAATTTCATTTCAAAATTATCTGAACTACAATTTTTCAAAATTATATTCCAATGGGATCTTCAAATTTCTGGTTGAGAAATACGTCAAATCTGCTGTATAAAACCCGTCTAGGGTTTTCATGGAGTTTACACTGAGGAAAATTGGGAACTTGCAAATCCGTGTTTTCATTTTCTTCGAGAGTGTTTTCTCTTGCAAAAACGACGACCATTGCTGCAGGAAAGCCAAGTCTTATTTTTCCTTCAGCTCGTGGCCCATTTTTCTTTACTTCGTGCAATGTCTTTTACTACCCACGCAACGCTTCTGGTCATCTCTTCATTCTCAAGCGACGCCATACTTGGCGCATTGTCTCTGCTCACACCCTCGAGGCTTCTGCAATTTGTTTCTTCTTGGACAGCCTCCAACGATCCTTGAAGCCAATTCTGCATAAAAAACGACTTCGTTTTTTTCGACCTTGTTTGGTCATTTTTTTCTCCACCGATCCTTGAAGCCGCTTCTGCATAAAAAATGACTTCATTTTTTTGGACCTTGTATGGTCGTTTTTTTCTGCACAAATTCTTGGTGGGTTTTTCGAGAGCTCAACTAGGTTGTCATCTGTTTTTTTTGGGTGCCTTGATTTTTGTGCCTCGATTTTTGAGCCAACGGATTCATAATCTGACAGCATATTACTTTTGGGTTTTTCAAGCTCTCTTCTGAGTACCGCTTCATTTTTGCTGGGTCTTCCAACATTTTGCCTCGAAGTTCGTGCCTTCTCAGTTCTACACATTTTTCCCTGAAATTCGTGCCATGGCATCACTGACAAATCTACTGCTCGGGGGAAATCATAAGTTTAATGGTCAAAATTATAGCACGAGGAAGCAGCGGATGCTAACCGTCTTCGAATATCGCGGCAGCGATCAAGTGGTTTTGGGTACTAAAAAGCGTCCGACTACAGTTGGTCCTGATCAGGTTGCTTATGACCAGCAAAAATGGAAGGCAATAATGTTTCTCAAATTATCAGTGGCTGATGATCAGCTCCCTCTGATTCCATCCATCAAAACAGCTACCGAGATATGGGAGCATCTCAAAACCCTACATGAGACTTCAGATAAAAGCAAGGTCGTCTTTCTCAAGAACATTTTGTTTTCTACTATCATGGATGAGCAGAAATCACTCCAAGATCACCTGAATCGGATTCAGGACATTCGTGATCAGTTGCTTGCCATTGGACGCAAGATGGAGGAAGAGGACATTGTGGTCCTAACCCTCAAAAGTTTACCCAGGTCCTACGAGCATTTTATCGACTCTCAACATCACTTCTACTGGTGTTGATCTGAAGTTCACCGATCTCTGCACACTTCTGCTTCAGCAAGATCGGTGGAAACAACAGTTCAGTAGCAGTTCCAGTTCCACCTCCACCGAGCAAGCCTTTGTTGCTAAATCCTTTCAGAAGGATAAGGGCAAGTCTCATTCTCAGCAGTCTTCTCAGCAGAAACCCTTTGCTCCGGTATCAAAAGGCTCCAAGAAAAAGAACATTCAATGCAACTACTGCGACAAGTATGGTCACATGAAGGTTAAATGTCGGAAGTGCTTAGCTGCCCAAGCTAAGCAATCTAGTTCGCAGCCCAAAACAAACAGTGCAGAGCGCACTGAGCAGACAGAATCTGCCTTTTACGCCTTGATGGCTAAAAGACTAGAAGATCATGTCAAGTCATCTGCCTGGTACAATGATTCAGGTGTCGCTCGTCATTTCACCCACCGTAAAGACTGGTTCACTAACTACCAACCTTATTCAGAGTCAGTTATTTTTGGTGGAGGGGAAGAGTACACTGTTGTCGGCAAAGGCAACATTCAGATTCAGTCTGCTGGGAGGAATCTCATTTTCCTCCATGTGTACCACGTTCCAGGGATGGAACTAAATCTACTCTCAATCAGTCAGATGTTGTGACACTCTCCACGGCTGGATATCACCTTCAGTTCACATCAGTGCACCATTACTGATAGGGAGACTCAGCCTGTTGTTGCAGTTGGTCTTGAGGATCATGGTCTTTTAAGACTTGCAGATTTTGGTACTTCTCAGGGCCTTGCTATGGTTGTTCGGCACTCTTCTGTCAATTCACTTTGGCATCAGCGTTATGGGCACTTAAATGTGCGCTATCTCTCTCAACTTGCTTGTGACGAGCTTGTCCTCGAATTGCCAAAGATTCAGACTCAGCAACTTGGAGTTTGTGATGCGTGCCAGGCTGGGAAGCAACATCGCACACTTTTTCTCGTTGGCGACTCATGATGGGCTTCTCAGGTACTTTAGCTAGTTCATGCCGATATTTGCGGCCCTATGGCCACTCTTGTTCTTGGGTCCAGGTATTTTCTGTTATTTGTTAATGATTTCAATAGAAAAATGTGGATCTATTTTCATAAAAGAAATTAGAAGCGTTTACTGTATTTCGGAAGTTTAAACCTCTAGTTGAAAAAGAGTATGGGAAATCTATTATTGCTCTTAGGACAGATAATGGGGGGGAATTTTGTTCTACTAAATTCTCTAGCTTCTGTGATCTTCATGGCATCAAGCGCCAGTTAACCACACCCCACACACCACAACAGAACAATGTAGTTGAACGTTGAAACAGAACAATCACCAAGATGGCTAGATCTATGCTTGAGCACAGACATGTTCCGAAGAAATTTTGGGTGGAAGCAGTTAACACAGTAGTCTACCTTTTGAACCGGTCACCTACTGTGGCGGTCAAAGGCAAGACTCCGAAAGAGACCTGGTCAGGGAACAAGCCTAGAATCAGTCACCTGAAGGTTTTTGGCTCTCTTGCCTATGTTTGGATCCCTGATGCATCACGCACCAAGTTGGATGCCAAGAGCCAGAAACTCATGCTTGTTAGATACAATAGTCTGCACAAAGCCTACCGCTTGATCGACATTGAGACAACTCATCTCTTGTACAATCGTGATGTAGTCTTTGATGAGCAGTGAGGACCGTTCATGTTTGTCTCTCCTGTTCCTGATTCAGCAGACCAGCCTATGAAGGCTCATGATCTGGGAGTTCGGCTTCCATTAGGCCCATCTCCTGGGAGGGCACCAGCAGCTCAAGTAGCTCCAATACTACCAGTGATTCTTCTACAGACACTCCGGCCTCTCCTCCAGGATCACCCAGATATGTAAATGCTTCACCTGATTTTGACCCAGATTCTTTTGATGAGGAACCTGATCAAAGAGCATCTCCTGATGCTAATGTTGGTCCTCCTCTTCGGCCTAAATGGTGGGCTACGACACTTGTTGATCTTCAGGATGATGAGCTCATCGAGGGGAGAACTACTCGGAAAAAGAGCAAACCTGTAGAGACTAAACAAGCAATAGGCACAGCTTATATATAAATATGCATGTTGCTTTCATATTTGAGCGATGCAAAGTCAAACAACCTTCTCTCTCTGATTTCTTTCGGAAACCTTGCCCGAGTTTTTCAGCACCGTCTCCATTCACTAGCAAGTATCTTCACATTTGTTCAAGTTTGAGCCAATGGCCAATCAAGAAGTGTTAATACTATTCTCAAATACAAAGCAATAGCACTATTGTAATTTTATGTTCCACTCGGATAATAGATAACTCTTTCATTTAGGTATGATCTCAACGTCACCTAAATAAACTGTACTCAATTGATATGTAACGTGCTACCACAAGATCTCTATGAAGTCAAGCTTTAAAATTTGTGCTTTGGGCCTCAAGGATATATGATTATTCATTTTCCATCACTCTTCAGCCTCAAGTAACTATCTCAATTAATTTTGTGGCCAAGATTTCATGCTATACTAAAACTTCACTTTATGCCATATTCATTCCCATGTCAGTCATGTGTCGCATAGTCACAACAAATCCTTCTTTAAATTGTCTATCGACAGGTTTCTTTGTAGTAACCATAATTCAACAAAAATATCTAAATCCCATTGAGGTTTCTTTGTGCTCTCTCACAAAAAGATTCCTCAAAAAGTAACTGGAAGGACTCATCAACAACCTTGGAATTCTTACAATCTATGGGCTTCTTCAATCATCACAGCTCTCCACAAGCACAACATTCGCAATAGCTTTATACCCAAATGTTAAAAAAATGAGAATGATCACAACCATAAAGAAAGATACAGTAAACACAAAGCAATACAATAATTTGCATTAATTTTCGTAAGTTTTCATTACAAGAAACCAAAAGTGAAGAGGGTACAAATGTACATTGAATTTGTAAAGGATAGATGACCTTTTGCTTTTATCCATGCAACTTGACTAGCTATTCATTTCCTTATTTTACTGTGAATAACCCAAGTAAATGAGAACAACTAATCACCCCAAAATGATGGTTTTACAGAATACCACAGGTAGCAATGTCTAGAGTGATTTAGACAGCTTTAGAAGATAATTTCATTCTTATATACATTGCAACAAAGATAATATGATTGAAGGATAGTGACAGATGAAAAACACTTGAGAATAGAGAAGGAAAAGACAGCAGAAGAATTGTGTACCAAAAGCTCTACCTAAAGTGGAAAAAGACAGCTTTAACATAGTTTAGATTGGATAAATACCTTTGTGTACCTCCCAAACCAAGCTCCTTTATTTTTTCAGAAAGTGGCATCACAGGTTCAGTAACAATATAAATGGTAGGTCGGACAGTTGAGCCTTCAACATTTTCCACCTCTGTACTATGCAAAAATGATAGCACATTGGGATGCCGAACCTGTTGAAAATCAGAATTCATCTGTAAGCCTGTGTCTAAGAACCCGTAATGATTGCACAATCAAATCAGATCACACTGAGGAAAAATCAAATTTTAGGTTATGTTGTGGAAAAGAAACCTATCAATGCCAAACATAGAGAATATTACATATGAATATAAAGAATGTGCCCTAAAAATTACTCACTGTTGACTACAATTACAATTTGTAATTAAACATTTTTCAAGTAAATTGGGAATTTTAAACTTCAAAACCCTGATATTCCTAATACATGAAAATAAAACCACGTGCACAACAGAATGGTTTCCATTAGCAATCAAATATAATGATAAGCTACAAGGAAACATAAAGCTTGTTTCAGAGCTCCAAAATTGAGAATCAATTTGACTAGAACCAACCAACCAACAGCTTGGAGCAAAAGGTGCAACACTACAAATGGCTTCAGCAGGGAGAATGCAAAAATTGCAAGCTGTCACACTTTGCATCAATGTGATCAAATGCATAACTTCCAAAATCAGCAATTTCTTACCAAACTTGCAAAAACTTGTGGGTTTTTCAGGAGTCATTTGCTGCATTTTCCCTGCAACTCACGAGTTTCCTCTGCAGAGTTGGCAACTGGAAATTATCAGCAGACCCTTAATAAAACTCTGAATTTTTGTGTGTTTTTTTGTCATTTTCATCTTTGGTGACTGTGAGCACTCTATAAGCAACTGGTTCAAAATGATAAAAATATGAAAAATGGCATGCAGCCAGATGGAGAAGCAGAATTTTTATGAAATACTCAAGAGTAGTTAGTGTCCCAATTAAATCCCAAGTAACTGAATTCCATTTATACTTCTGGTTTGCCCAGTCAATCCTCATTCTGATTAATGCTACTACAATCAAAATAAACTTATGCAATATTTTTGTGTTTTCACACATTATTTAAGTTTTTTGTATATTTATGTAGTTTTTTTATTTGCCGAATTTTCTCCTAACCCACACCTGAGTAAAAATTTTGGGCTGCTGAGTTTCTTGCCAAGTCCATGTTTATGAACTATACAAACAAGTGGCCCTCCCTCTACAATATGTAGATGCATAGGCATTCAAAACATGTTTTGATATTCACCTTTTTGTTTGCATTTTCCTCTCTGGAAAGAAACATACAATTGAACTCTCAGATATCTAGTCCTATCAAAGATCGTGCTATTCTCAGAACTAAGAATTTCATGTGGCATAGTCAAGTCAAGCTACCAATATTTTAATTCTAATTATTTCAAATATATATGTCAAGTATGTAAAGACCCCTGCTTGTTCTATGCCAATTGATTCGAACTTCCGCTGTTTTGAGAGTTGGGTAATTTTATCAAAGTTTGTTGTTGCTCTTATGATGTATTTTCAGAATGAGTTTGATATGAGCAGATGCTTTAAATAGTTTGAAAATGATGTGCATTAAATGAAATGTTCTAATCTCTCAATGTTAAATACATTGTTCAGACAATAACCATTCAACATACATTAGAGATAGCAGTCATTTGAACATCTGCTGTTCACAAAATACAGAAACAGGAACAACAACTTATTTCTGACCTCAGTAATAGATAAAGATGATAATCCAAACATGTTCATGTAAAGTCTCTCAACTGCAGAAGTCCTTCAAGGTCCAGCGGCATCCAAAAGCAGCTGTGTATTGAAATACCCTCATGTTCCCTAGCTGGGACTGCTCGACCAGCACCAAGAAGACATGAAACTCCCAAATAAACACTCTAAACTCAATTGTTGCCTCCTACAAGTGAAAACGCCCCTGCTGCAGGTCCAAATGCCACCAAAATGGGTAAATATCTGCAATCGAACCCTCAACCTGTCAAGATGGTTAACACCCAGCCTATCTTGTGTGAGGGCCACAATGATCAAATATTTCTGCTCATAAAATAACCGTTTCAATCTTGACTGCCAGCCTTATCTTGGACACCCAGCAACAACCGAAAATCAAACGCCAACCATGAATGCTTAACACACCCAACATGAAAGTCTCACAAGCTTATCTCCAGCAAGGTTGCATTACTAAAAGAAGAGATCTCACAACTTCCCAAAGTCTCAAAAATGTGTCACCATATACCATGGCGTCCACATTCAATATTTCCAAGCAACCTTCATTCTTTCACAATGCCCTGATGATTTGTCTTGCTTGCAAGACTTCACAAATTATCCAAACATATAATCCAAGCATGAAACCTATCTGATTCCACCTACAATCAGCTAGGGAAGATATTTCAACACCGATACTGATTTCCCTTAGCATTTCCACACTAAAATTTTGCTCCCTGAAGAAGCTCCAAATCCACAAGAGAGAGAATGGAACGAGCATACCAAATACAATGTTGGTCCACATCAGGCTATCTCTAAGAACATGATGTTTGGATAAAATAATCCTTTCAAGTATTGGAATGCAACAAGAGAATTTATTGCAGCCTCCAAGCGCTATGCAAAAAGGAATTCTAAATTATGCAAAAATATAATTTTAATATTAACCTGGAAGAGCTCTTGCCAAACGAAGTTCAGTTAGAATTTAAAAAATGTGTCTAATAGAACAGTTGCACTAGCTGCGACTATTGGACTACAAGAACATCCCATTCAAACGCAGAATATCACAAGCATGGCCATTTGACATAGGGATCTTTCATACACTCAAATTTATAAATCTCAGGGCAATCCAGATCAACCACAGCATATACAGAAATCAAGCACCCTCCAGTCAAGTATCAAAGGGAACTCTTCAAGAAACAACACAAAAGTACCAAAGAAATCAAGCAGAGCCTACAAACACAATACATTAATGGAAAAGAAAGGCAATGCAACTCTTATGTGTAATGTCCCCAATTTTGGCGAAGTAAATTAATTAAATTAATTATTTTAAAGTTATCCAAAAAATTAAATATTAAAAGGGATGACTTTCTTTTAATTGATTTAATTAATAAGTGACTTATAATAAATTTAAAAGAAAATTATTAAAAGTCACTTTAATTAATAAAGTCCTCCAGCTTATTGCAGAAGCGACTCATGTGGAAAGTTCTGGAAGGCTCATCAAATTGTTATGAAGGCAGGATTTTCAATGCATTCAATATGTTCAGATTATTATTGAAATTGATGAAATTGTCTGGTGCATTTGGATTAGTGGAATTTCTGGAGACGAAAACCTTCAGGAGTTGATCGAAGAGCTGGACGAAAACCTGGTTCTTCCTAGGAGTGGATTCGCAACGGAGTTCACACTGGTGCTAAATTTGTGAAGCCTTCTGGAAGACAAATTTGCAGAATAAGGTATTTGCAGTATATTTGAAATTGGGAAATAAATTGGTTTGATTCCAATATGATATTTTGTATCAGCTGGTGGTGCCGTGGACTTTGGTGCAAGACTGATATGTTATTCTGAATAATACCTGTGTAGAGCCTGCTTCAATTCTGAAGGAGATATTTTTAATTATTATTCCTAAATTGAGGATTATAATCGTAGTTTGGTTATTTGGAATAAAATACAAGAGTGGTTCAATAGAGTGATAAATAATTAAGGAGTCAATTATATTGTTATAGCTAAGAGTCTTCTGACCTGGGTGATTAATTATTTCCGTGAATATTATGTTACCCAGCCGCTAGCCAATTGATGGCCGTGTAAAGGTTAATTTGAGCTGATTATTATTAAGATTGTGAGAATATATATTGGCTGGCGATAATATTAAAGGTGAGAAGCTCGGTGTGGCATATTTCATCGGGCTTATTGTGTGCGTCAAATAGTATCCATAATATTAGAGCTGGCGAATATGGTTCTTAAACAAATATTGCCGAGCAAACATTTATTCTTCTAAGGCTACTGCCGTATCACCTTAAAATGGGTGTGATTCACTGCTTTTGCCATGTATGCCGTGAATGAACACATGACACGAGGAATTTCTGTGAATCATGGATTATGCTACGGGTTGAGACAGGCTGAGCACATGCTGTGAGCAATCATTCGAAGATAAGCTGCTAGGTATGGTTACCAAGTAACTGTAAAAGACAATGTGACGGGAGTAATTTGTGGAACAAAAGAGATTGGTGCCGATGGTCTGTGGTGATGGGAGCTGCATATTTGACACTGCTCATCTATGTGGCAGACCCAAGCATGTCTGAAGGAAGGGACATTTGCCGGGTATGAAGAAAGAGCTGCTATCTTTCATTTGGAAATTAGAGTCAGAAAGTTTGTAACCGTTGTGTTATTTGGTGCAACATTTGATTTCTGTTCTGTTATCATTTTGCTTACAAATTTACATGACAAATATACAAATCTGATTATATGCAAATCTGTAGCAACTTAGCTAGCAAACTGAATGCATTCATTGGTGAAAAATTGAAAATATCTTGTTATTTCCTCTTCATCAATTCAGTAATAAGCAAACCATATAATTCAAACAAAAAAACAGAGATTTGCTTGCAAATTGAAGGAAGTGTGCTAAGTGTTTGACAAAATTTCTCTTAGCAAAGTGCAAAGTTTTAGGTGGAATCCAGTTGGGGTTCTTACATTATGCTGCCCTAAACTAAGTATATTCAGTAAATGAAACAGTCTGTAAAACAAAGGAAATTTGTGAGCAAGCATCAACACATTTGATAATGCAGGAGACACCACTAGATGCACAAGACCATCACAAACAACGGGATCTATTAGATATACCACTGCAAGAGACATCTTGTTAATTAAACAAAGAGGATAGAACCATGGTACTTGGCAGACTCAAATTTGACTTGGACTTGTTGACTTGGCAAAACTTGGGCACAATTAAAAAATACTTAAATTCCTTAAAAAACATAAATTTTATGCAAATAGAGTTTTTCCCTCATTTATTCCATGTTCAGAGTTCAGTTTTGTTAAAGTTCGTAGCTTCAGTCGTATGATATTAGAATACATATGATATATGTTGATTAATGATAATATATTATATATGTTATATTATTATTAATCATATGAAATTTAATATTTAATATTAAATTATTATATTATTCTTAATTAATAATTGATTGATGAAACATTATAAGATTGATTAAATTATAATTAATGGGAAGAGGCATGTCCTTTCTTATAAATAATAATGAATAGACATGTCCCATGAAGGGACATGTCTCTCCTAGCCTCATTCCCAATATAAATGAAAGAGAGATTGTTGCATTTGGAAAACACATAAAACATAGAGTTCTATTACATTTGCAGTGATCCTAAAACTTAACAAGTTTTTCCCAATGGACTTTCCGCATTTTTTCATCAAGTCTGACTCCTACTCACAGCAAGTCTCCTTCATTGATTCACCAAGAACGTATTTATCCAAGTGGCCAGTTTGAGTACAAGATGCTCATATTTCAAAAAACCTCACAAGCACTCACCAAGTTTGCAAACTATGAATAGAACAATTAAATATAGACGATGAAATAAGATATAAAACAGAACAAATTTACATCAGATCTCATATGAATATGAAATTAGTGAAAACAAAATGAAAGATGAATGACTTGTGAGTGAATATATGTGCAAGGAAGAGTAAGAGTGTAAGAGAGACACTCACAAGTAGACGGCCATTACAAACTAACCAGAATAATAATAAATGCCCCCTTCCAAAATGCTAGTTTTCAAAGCATAGGAAGGGCAGGATGAGCAAGTGGAACAACCAGTCTTCTTGAGGTGATCTTTTCAAGTTTTACCATAAAGCATGATATAGTCATAAAAAGGTGATACAAGATTGAGCAGAAATGATGGAAATTTTTGTTTGTTGCAAACTGAAAATTTGTCAGCACATTGGTTAACCTAAACGGAATGACCTTGATTTTATAATAACCTAAGTTCAACATTTGGTGCTTGAAATACCCTCCATTCATACCCTAACTTGGTAACATCTTTATTATATATCCAGTTTCGTTCAACACTTAGCACCATGTCCATCCAATAACTCATCTATGAACAAAACAATAAAATATAACCCATCTTTTTCCCCACTACTAAAACTCTGGTAATTCTTGCCTTAATTTTCCAACCTTTCTTGTCATGATCAAGAAATCCATATGGCTAGATACTAACTGGCATTGATCCAGGCTATGTCTAATTTGCATACTCCGCGCCTCTAATTAGTGGTGTTGAAAAGAAACTACATTTTTCTTTATGATTTTCTTGATTTAGTCAATCATATCCAATTATAACTATGCTAAATCAATTGCATAGCACTTGGCCGTAATTATTGGTGCTCCCTTAGCTATAATTTTCTCCATGTAATGAGATGACAATTTTTATGTGGGTGGAGGATTAAAGCCCTTCAAGTACACATTTCTCCTTCCCATTTGAACTTGAAGATTTGTATCTCTAACCTACACTTGAAAAGGCCAAATATGTTAATCATACACCTTCCATAAGTACATCCAAGAAAAAACTCCTCCCAAGGATAATACATTGAAATTCCCTTGATATTTATCAATGTAACCGAGGCACGTCTCCAAGACTTTACACGTACCCAGAGACCTAAAAAATGAGCGGAGACTTCGTCTTGACCTCTCCCGCCATTATGTCATCTCCCACACATCTCCAAGTGAAAGGCACGTTAAAAACAAATAAAAAAAATTTAATGTCATTTTTCGCCACTGGAAGTCCATACATTGTCATTTGAAGCCCTAGTTGATTGGTTTTAATGTTCAAACTTAAACCTTTCCCTTGTTCTTGTTTTCAAAGCTCAATGTTATGATATTTCTTGGAAATTATAAATTATATTAAAAATAATAATTGCTGCCTCCAAGTACCCGTCTCCTATTTTTGAAAATTAGCCATACCAATATTGGTACCAATCTCCAAGTCTCCCCGTCTCTAGGTGACCTTGATATTTATAATCATTTATGCACAAGTCAATCTTATGACATGTTCCTTTGTTCAATGTGTTATTGCTGATTGCACCCAAAGCTTCAAAATCTTAGTTGGGTGATTAAATAAGTCTTACGATTAATCATTTGACTGTTGTGAAAACTGAAAATTTGTCCACACTTTCAAAGTTTATCAGGAACATAATTGTTGGTTCTTAGCATACCCTTAAATTTTCATGTTTCAGGTTTTGTATTTCCTAATACTGATGTAGATGATAGCATGTTTATCATTATCACATGGTACCTTCACCTTGGCTCGACATCCCTTACACTAACACCTATATATTTTTTCAGACTTGAGACTTTTAAATACCATTTTCCATAGCATAATTTGTAATTCATGACCAATGCAATGAGGGTGTGGAGGTTTATATCTATGCTACCCCTCTTTTGTTCCATTTTTGGGATCATATTTGGGATTGAACTTGCAAACTTTCCTTTGTTCAAAACTTCTAGGTTTATGTCTTTGTGTTTTTTTCCTTGCAATTGAATTGTCAAAATATTCAATATTTAGGTTCCTTCACAAAAAATAAAATCATTTAATCCTCAAATGTAGGATTGAAATAATTGTACTGCCAAAAAATTCGATATTGAGGTTGATAAGATAAGATAAATCTATAATTAATGTCCAACAAGAGACCACAAATCGGGTCCAAATGACTGCCGAGAACAAAACAAGGGGCCAGCCCAAAGCAGGGACACCAAACGGTGCCCGAAGAGCAGCAAAAACAAACAACCGATAGCATTTCCTATTCACATGTATATACATCTGCTGGTCTGTTCTAATTAAGATGAGTTAGATCATAGAAGAGGTTGATTTCAGAAGGTCTCAACTCTCAACCTTTTAGTGGAATTAATACCAAGTGTCCTTTATTCTTTCACAACACCTTGTAAACCATTTGAAGGATGTTCCTTCAAAATGCAAGTAAACTATTTGTTATATCCCTTGCCAGTTTGAACTCGATTTACATCTAAATAGGTATTGATGAAAATTATGGTTATCTTGGTGTAGTGTTCTTATAAATCTGATAGGTGTGAATCTCCCGCACCTACTCGACAATCTGTTGAAATTGGGAATCATTCATTGCAGGATTTTTGTTATTTTCTAAGTTACAGGATCCACCAAGGGACTGGCCAGATCTGGGCCTAGTTCAAACAGGGACCTTGATCCAGTCTAATCTGCCTGCAAATACATACAAGACGCAGAAAAAGGGAGATGGGTTCATCTAGGACGAGCCAAAACAAATCTAAGGAGGATCTGGAGGACCCAAATGAACCTAGAGAAAATCTCTCAATCCTGCTATCCTTTTTTTCGTTTTTTTTATTTTGTCCTCCTTTGACTTTGACCTGGGCCCTCTAAAATGGATTTCAAACCCTACAAGTCTCTTCTAAAACATTTCAAACACCAAAACAAGCTCATTCTAGCTCATTTCTATTATAGAAGACAAATACCATTCCAAAAGGAAGACTTTTTATTTTTAGTTTTTATTGAACAAAAGGAGCTAAAGATTGATCTTTGAATGTTGTACAGCAGTTGCATTGTCATTCCTACATATTCATAAATGTCCATTAGCTGCCAAGAAGATCGTAGAAGAATTTTGTGCAAAAAAGTTAGTTTCTTTCATTTTTTTTCCTGCATTTTTGTTTTAAAAACATGAAACAAACGCTTTACTTTCATTCTTTCATTTTCCTTCGAATGTGTCACTATGCTTCAAATTTTTAAAAAGCTATACTTTATATATCCATTTTTTGCTTTTCAGATTTTATTTGTTTTCAATTTGTTGTTTATAAAATTTCTTGCCATATGAATTACAATAGCAGCTAGTTAAAAACAAAACAAAGAGGTCAAACTAGTAAAAAAATCATTCAAGCCCATAAATGATTCATGAATCAAGACAGGGGTGCCCATTGCTTCTAATAGGTGGAAAGATGCTAAAACTCAGCCTTTGATCAATGTCATTTCAATTTTCTCTAGAGACACAATGTTTTTTAGAATCGTGGATTGTGAGGGGTAGGTCAATGATGGCTGATTTATTGCTAATAGTCTCATCACATCCATTGAGGAAGGGGCACCCCCTAAAGATGTTCAAATTAAATGGTCAACATAAAAAATTGTAGATTTGCTGGGATGTTGGTTGAAAGATGTTGTTCGCACATCTTTTGGACACCTCGTGCAGCCCACTCTCTCAATCTTATGCTACAAAAGACTAGGAAATAAAATTGATTGGATCAAACATTTGTATCTTGCAGCTGAGGAGATCCAAATGTTTGTCACCAACCACCACATGTGCAATGCATAATTACATCATTTTCAAAATTGTAGCAAAAGATACACTTTAGTTACTTGAAAAATATGTATATTTTCTTATTGTGTATTCTGATTCTTCTTTAAATATTGTTTTTAAGTATTTTATTTCTTATTTTTTAGTAGGTTGTTGAGAATCAAGATACATTTTGCCCCTACCAGAATCGACTTGAGACAACTTGTAAAGTTTTAAGCAGTACTTTTCAGCATGGTCATTAGCCAAACTCAGTCCATATGGATGCATACCAACATTCAAAGGACAACAAATATTAAGCAGGTGATCCTAGTTGACTATTGGCGGCATCATGTGGAGTATCTCCACAGTTTCATGGAGACCATTTTGAATATGATTTGTTATACTGACATGGACAAGACTTGCTTGCGAGAAATATATGATAACATTGACTCGATTATTGAAAAGATGGAAACCATCATAATGAGAATGAGCAAGACCACAAGAAACTTTCTTCAAAACATGCATAAAATTATTAAAGAAAGTGGAACACAATGACAACCCTATAACATCTTATTGCTTTGGCATTGAGTCCAAAATAGTGTTAAAATTCTTTATGTGCCAACATGGATTACCCCATATAGAGATTATAAAATCACTAAAGGGTACAAGACAGCATTTCATAGACTCTTCCCTAATCCATAGCCAACAATTCCAACACCCACAACCCCTTGCAATCAAATTTTTATAACAAGTTAAATATTTTTTTATTTGTTTATGTTTAATTTTTTGTTTATAATTTTCTTATTTTTTATTTTTATAATGTGTAACTCTCTCTACTTAGTCTTCATAGGTTGCTAGGAATTGCAACACTCTTTAATCCACTAAGTAAAGTACAATAGATTGCACTCTAAAAAAGGCAGAGAAGATTGTGTGTGTACATTCCAACTTGCAGTCTTTCTTTTAATTAGCTGTTCACTTATCAAAAAATTTAAATTATTTACAGAATTTCATCTTGAACTAAACAATATCATGAAAGAACCCAATTATGGGGCACCATAATGATTTGAAAAACAAATCTCCAAAAATGTTGCTTTTGAAAATTTGATGAATGGCTACAGAAATAAATTTTCAAACGAAATCTAAAAACATGAAATAATGAATATTAAGATGAAAAATTTAAGTTTATGGTATACAGAGCTATTATGCATGCTCAACAAATCAGATGCCATTTAACAAATAAATCACCTTTCCCTGCTCACCTATGAGCATCTTTACAGAAAAGAATTGTAGATATAATATCTAAGCCAATCAAGCTAATTCAGTAAATTGCAATAATGAGGTGCACTAACCTAAATTGAAGACATATCGTATGATTTATGTTTAAGATTTCTCATGCTAACAAACCACTACCTAAAATATAAACTTAGTGTAATGGAGCTTACCGTTCGCAAGCGCTTAACACCATTGCGACCAGCTGCTAGGTGTGCATCTTGAGCATTAGTTCCCGAGAGAGAAAATATGGATACAGAGCTACCATCATCCTGTCCAATTAGTCCATAACATGGTAAACAATTCAAGGAAATTAAAATCAAAATTAAGATCATAATCCGTAAGCAGCTGTTGCGCAAAATCATTTTAGAAATACATTTACAATTTCTGAAAGTGGTAACAAGTTCTGTAATCTCACAGATTTCTATTTCTTCAAGAAAACAATTCCATTGCTTTTTTTAGTCAATTCATTATAAACCATTATATCAGATGGAAAAACAGGACACAAATGAAAAGTAAGGTTATAAACATTGTACACTTGAAAAAATGAAAAACCCATCCCAAAAGAGAAGATAATTAGACATCCTAGCACAAGCTAGTATTTTAATGGAAGTCAATATAAAACCATTATAATATGATCACAAATTGTTGTCCAAATCAAATTAAGATTCACAAACATCGCATGAATTCTAATCTTCTTGATCTAGCTAACCACAACAAAACTAGGAAGCCTACAAATGCATTTTGAAAGAGTAACATTTTTTGAGGAATATGGAAGGAAGAGAAGAACTTAGGGATCTAGGAAGATGCAAGCCAGCTATTCCTATGCTATCAAATCAAAGCAAACTCAGAGTGGTACTAAAACAATATAAGTAAAGAAGACATCATAAATATAAATGAAGTAAAGTATCTTTAAATACCATGTTTGCCTGAATCACCTCAAACTCCTCTAATTTGTTAGAAAAAATAAACTGTCATAAAATCTCAAAACCTCAAACCATGAACAAGACTCAAACAGACATTTTATTAATGGTCATTGAGAATAGGTCTCTACAAACAATCCTTGAGACTGAATCTTCAAAAATCTGCAAGTGAAGCTGATCAATGTACTATTAGAATCATATTTGCATATCTAGTTATGTAATGGTCAATAATGTAATATTTGTTTGATTAGATAGTTTCTAAATTTAGTCTTCAGTTATCAATTGTTTCTTTAAGAAACATTATCAATGTAATTGCCTATATATGTACATTTCATTCTTTGAATAAAATCAAGCAATTACCATTGTGTAACATGGTATCAGAGCGGGAGATGATTTTTTTTCGAAAATTCTTATAATCCCAAACATCTTCGCAACAAAATTTATAGTGAAGAATTTTTTGAAATAATTCTTTAAAGTTTTTGAGAGTGTGCCTTTGTTCGTGGCATGCGGGGTTATGTGTGATCATAGCTTCCGTTCTTAAACCCACGTCAAGGATTCGTTTTCGCGTGGATTTTGGTGTCGTTTTTTCTTTGTTAAGCCAGCATGTTTGAAGGTGTCGTTTGTTTGAGGGGTTTGGCTCTATTCATCTTAAGGTCACATGTTATTCTTTCTGAACTCGCGATTTTTGTCAAGGTTTTTTATTGTGTTGTTTTGTCACGCATTTGCATCAATGCATTGTTTATGTGGTTCGTGGCTCGACAGTCCAACTTTTTACTCTGCGCGTTGAGGGCTCCTAGCTCCTTTTTATTAAAAGTTCAATGGCTCTCAATATGTGATTCTTCCACAAATATCCTCTGACTCTCGGTCTGTGTTCATCTGCCATTTTCATGCGTTTCAAACTCTATTTTTTTTGTTTCATCGCGATTTCCTTCTATGAACTGCAACGATAGGGTGTGTTGTTGTAGACCTCTGGATTTTGTGCACGAGTCATTTGGACTTTCAGTGTTTTGTAGACGTAATTTTATGCAAAAAAAGTCTTCTCTGAGTCGCGCCATTTGTGAAAGAAGATTTTTGACGTAGCGTTTTGGGTCTTGGCGGCAACTTTCTTTTCACATTTCTCCGTCAAAATCATTTGTGTTTTATTTCTAGTGGCTAGGGTTTCACAACCCTTCATTTTTTGTGCATTGGGATTTGCACCTCGGGCTTCGTGCAATCAACATCTGACTATCTTCTACCTCTTTGACCAACATAATGTTGCAAGGCATCTTTGACCAACATTATGTTGGAAGGCAATCAGAAGTTCAATGGCCACAACAACAACACCTAGAAGTAGCGGATGATGACGGTTTTTGAATATTGATGCCTTGACCAGATTGTTCTAGACAAGTCTATTTGTCCTACAACGACGGGTCCAAATCAAGACAAATTCAATGAGCGGATGTAATGATCCTAAGTAGGTACTGACTATATAACCAAACCTAGTTTCAGATGGAATATCTATCAAATATATAAATTTCAAGGTCTGCCTGTATTCGTTTGGTTTGAAGGAGTTTTTGTTTACCACTCAGATGATACAAGAAATATTTCAACTACTCGAGTGCACACTATTATTGATAATCTTAAATGAAGCATGTCTAGCATATATAAATTATTTCATTCACCAATTGTAACAATAAAACTTAACACACGTAGTTTCAAACAAGAGTGGAGTCTCCACTTACAGGCGATTCGCCAGCAATGATGTTCTTGTCTCAACCACTATACACAACAGCTACAATAAAGTTCAAAATTCAACGTGATGGACCCCCAATTGGTTCCGTATCTTCAATCATAATCCCACCCTCTATTTGGAGTGTAAAATCTGAACTTGTGAAGTTGCGGCACCACTGATATTTCGGAAGGAGTTATTACTTCCGACGTAAAGCCTCTGTAACTATGCCAAGGCGGAATTTCACTGTCCACGCGCCAACTGTAACAAGCTCCCAGCCCTGTGATATATTTCCCTAAATCAAATTGAGCTACAGCGTTGAATTTGATCTGGTCATGCCCGCTTAATACAGTCATGTATATATACGGAGCTACCAAATAAACAACCAACATGCCTCCCCAGCAGTCGTGAGTGAAGCTGCAAAGGTACCTGAGCTGTCAGCTCTAGCCGCACGGCATATCGCGGAAGTGGTGACTATGACTATGGCTCGTGTGTTATCCAACCGCGTGCAGCTCGGGATGCATACGCAGTCACACCCTAACGTGGGGTCCAGCAACCAAATGCGAAGAGGTAATACTCCCAAATATCTGTCGTATAGTATAGTCAAGCCCGACTCCCAATACACAGGTGTCTCAATAGTCTGTAATGAATTCTGCAATCCAGCGTGAAGGTAGATACAAATTCCAATAGCAGTTCACGTCACCAATATTATGCTTGACATTGAGGTATTAAAGACTGGATTTGACTGAGATAAATAAGTCTAGAACAATTCCTAGTTCCTTGCTTGTTTAAGGCTGATTAACCAATGATAATGAAACAATAAAATCACTCCTTGTACTTACACATTTAAATTCCAGTGTGAAATCAGAATGACTACACCATTAATGAGAATGTTGGGGTTACATCCACTTTCCCAATCTTTCCTCAAGGGGCTACGTCCTCAAGAAACCAGTCACAAATGTAACCAGGGATTTACCTTTCTTGTTTATAATATCCATCGTGCTTTTCCCAAGAGTACCTTTTTCTTTTATAACCTCGAAGTGAGGGAAAACACTCAAACTTAAGCAATGTGGGATAAAAGTGCTCACTTAAGTCACTTAAGTTACCTTTTTAAAATAAAGTAACTTAAAGTCATAAAGTGACTTTATAATATCAATTTATAAAATAAAGTGACTTAACTTTAGAAAAGGAGCCCAAATAATAAATATTTGCCCACTGAAGCCTGTGACTGGCCGGCATCCTCTGAAAGAAGCCCTTAGCCTATCCGGATGGGGAGAAAGACTAATCAGGCGCCATAATGGCCTACTATGGAGAAGGGGACATTACAGTCCTCCCTTCCCGGGATTGCTTGCCCTCAAGCAATCTCAATGCAGGGTGTTGCATGATAGACTCACCCTCCCATGTAGCATCCTTGATCGATAAGTCCTTCCATCGAATCAAGTACTCTCTAATAGCCCTGTTCCGCAGTTTCCTTTCTCTGATATCAATCACCTCAGCTGGAACCGAAACCAATTTACCTTCCTCATCAAGCGGGGGTAAACCAACTGAAGGAACTATATGTTGTCCAATTGCCTTCTTGAGGCAAGGCATGTGAAAAACATTATGAATCTGACTATCTGCCGACAGCTCGAGCTTGTAAGCCACCTCGCCAACCCTCCTAGAGATGTGATAGGGACCATAAAACCGGGGCCTGAGCTTTTCTGGCCCACTCTTCTTCAGAGAAAGATAACTCTTCCTGTAAGGCTGAAGGCAAAGGTAAACCATATCTCCTGACTCGAAACTCCGCTCTACCCGATGTCGATTAGCATACATCTTTTGCTGATTTTGTGCCCTCTGAATGTTCTCCCTGAGAGACCTAAGAATATCCTGATGATCCTGTAGCCAGTCTCTCGCAATCGGTGCCCCGCTCTCCTGTAGGGCCAAGTCTATAAGAGATAATGGCTCACTGCCATAGAGAGCTCGAAATGGTGACATGCCAATAGTCATATCATAGGTGGAGTTGTAGCAAAACTCCCCCAAATACAACCATCTAACCCAAGCCCTCTGCTGCCCCACTACATAGTTTCGGAGATAACCTTCCACCCATTTGTTCACAATCTCCGTCTGGCCATCTGTCTGCGGAAGGTAACTGGTGCTGGGAGTCAATTCGGTAACGGCCAATCTGAACAACTCCTGCCAAAAAGTATTGAGAAACTTACTGTCTTTGTCGCTCACAATGGTCTTGGGGAGACTGTGCAGCCTAAAAACTTCTCGGAAGAATAATTCAGCTACCTGCGCAGCTAAGCGATCCGCTGCAATAGCAAAGAAATGAGTGAACTTAGTAAGTCTGTCCACCACCACATATATGTTGTCCTTGCCCTGCACTCTCGGCAAACCAATAATAAAATCCATCGAAATACCTTCCCACCTCTGAGCTGGAATGGGTAGGGCTGCAATAAACCAGCCAGATGCTCGTGTTCGGACTTGTTCTGCTGACAAGTCTAACACTCTCTGACATACTGGAGGACATCATCCTTAAGGCCCTTCCATGAGAACCTCTCTCTGACCTGCCTGTAGGTTTTGAAAAACCCTGGATGTCCTGTTGTGGGCGCATCATGAACAGCCCTTATTGTCTTAGCCTTAAGCTTAGAATCCGGCACTAAGTAGATCCTATCCTTATAGAAGATGATATCATCGATTACCTTGTACATGTTATCTGGGGACTAACCGTCCAAAATCTAACAAGCTTAAGTATTTTTAGAATACTCAACCACTAAATGGGATTTCCAACCTGCGAAAATCTCTGATAGAACACAACAAGCTGCAATTGAAGGTCTCTTAGATAGTGCATCGGCCACAATATTATTTTTGCCTTTGACATACTCAATGTCAAAATCGTATGCCTTGATTTTACTGACCCACTTTGTTGTCTTTCGTTCAACTCTTTCTGCTCGAAGTAGCGCAAGTTGTTGTCATCTGTTTTAACTGTAAACTTGCCACCCACCAGATATTGTATGAATTTAGCCAAGGCATGCATGATGGCAAGCATTTATTTGTCATACGTAGAGTACAACCTCTCATTGTCCTTAAGTTTCCTGCTCTCATATGCTATGGGATGCCTTTCCTGCATCAAAACTGCACCAATCCCATTCCCTAAAGCATCACACTCTAAAACAAACGGACGAGAAAAATCCTGCAGTGCTAGAACCGGGCACGTACTCATGACTGTCTTGAGTCTACCAAAGACTATCTCTGCCTCACCTGTCCACCTAAAGGCCCCTTTCTGAGTGAGATCAGTGAGGGGTGTTGTTGTCTAAGAGAATCCCTTCACGAACCTCCTGTAATAAGAACATAACCCAAGGAACCCTCTCAAATCTAATACATTCCTCGGTGGTGGCCAATCAAGAATTGCCTGTATCTTCTCCTGGTGAACATAAACTCCATCTACCCCTATCACATGTCCCAGGTAGAGGATCTCAGTCAACCCAAACTCACACTTGGATTCTTTTGCAAATAGAGACTAATTCTCCATGATGCTAAGAACCTCATCCAAGTGTCTCAAGTGCTCCTCCCATGTCTTGTTGAAGACCAGTATGTCATCAAAGAATACCAAGACACTCTTTCGCAACTGTCTTTTGAATATGTGATCCATGCAAGACTGAAAAGTAGCAGGAGCATTAGTGAGCCCAAATGGCATCACTAGAAACTCGTAGTGCCCGTAGTGACATCTGAATGTTGTCTTATGAACATCCTCACAGACACGTATTTGATGGTACCCTGATCGAAGATCTATCTTCGAGAAGTATACCACCCCATGTAACTCATCTAACAGCTCATCAATCTGGGGGATGGGGTACCTGTTCTTGAGTGCACGGTAATCAATACACATGCAAAGAGTACCATCCTTCTTCACCAAAACTACTTAAGAAGCAAAGGGGCTAGAACGGGGTCTGATGTGCCCCATATCAAGGAGTTCCTTTATCGTCTTCTCTATTTCTTCCTTATAGTGCCTAGGGTGACGATAAAGGGTAGTGATCACAGGCCTAGCGCCCTCCATCTCAATGATGTGGTCAAACCCTTTGTCTGGAGGTTTGCCTGGTGGTATGTCCTCAAAAACCCGTTTGTGCTTATCAAGCACGTTCTGGACATCAATATGAACCAGTTGCCCTGAATCCGGCGTGGGTTTAGAGGATATGAAGCACTGGGCTGCCCACTCCATGTCACTATGCCTCATAATGGCCTCCATCCTGTGAGTCCACACTAATCTCGGCCCGCCATCTGGCATGGCCTTAAGAATCATCTGCTGATCACCTTGCATGAACTCCAACTGTTTCAACTTGTGATCAATAGTGTGTCTTTCTAAAGTTTGTAGCCACTTCATACATAGTATAGCATCCAGACTGTCTAAATCAATGTCATAAAAATCAGCCTCTACAAGATAATCTCCAAAGTGAATAGAGAGTCTGGAGATCTTCCCTGTACTGCTCAACAAGTCTCCTCTTGCCACCTTGACCTCAAACTCGGGAATGACCTATAACCTCCTCCTAGAGACCATACCTGTGCTGATAAATTATGAGTGGCACCTGTATCTAATAGGCAAACGATTCTCTGTCCTCTAACCACTCCCTTCAAACGAAAAGGGTGACATGTGGAATCCCTGAAAGGAATGCTAAAGTAACAGGGGGCTGCTCATGGGGGACTTTCTTCTTTTTTTCTTCTGCTAATTGCTATACCTGAGCCTCCTCATCGCTGTCCTCATCATCACTGCCCTCATACTATTCGCACTCACCATCGGAAGCCACCTCAATATAATGTATTTTACCTTTCCCAAGGCACCTGTGGTCTGGAGTCCAAGCTCCCTGCATGTAAAGCATAATTTTCTCCTCCTCAGTTCATTTCTAGTCTCAAAATCCAACCTAGGAGGCATACTCTTATTCTGATTTTTATTCTTTTGGAATGAAGAGGATCCCTTAAAAGTTTTCTTAGGTGGCTGCAATATGGAATAAGGTGAATCCAAATCATGTGCTAATTTAATAGCATCATCCAAGGTGTCTGGCTTGAGAACTCTAACCAAACCTCTGAATTTATCCTGTAGGAACTCTAACAGCATCACTTTTCTCTTCTCAGACATGTCCGGAACCATGATAGAGATCCTCTGGAACTCATCAATATAGTATTCTAATGATCCACTTTGTTTCAACTGGGCTAACTCCATGTAATAGATCTCTATGTCCTTCCTATCGAAACGGGTGATCAACCTCGTGCTGAAAGTCTCATAGGAAGTAATCAGTCCATGATCCTAGGTGACAAGGCCATGATGCCACCAGTCATATGCGGCTCCCTCTAGATGCATTGTGGCAAATTTAATTGCCTCAGTCTCAGACATGGGTTTGAGGGTCAAGAAAGTGTCTAGCTTGTGAATCCAAGCTCTCGCGGATGTCTTACCGCTGCCATCAAATGTGGGAAGAGTTAATTTATTCATTGCATGTTTTAAATCCATGTTCTGACCTCTGGGTTTTCTAACCTGCTGGGTCCTGTCGAACTCTCTCTTCTAAACCATGTACTGGGGAAAGGTCAAATCAGCTTTGACATTATCTGGTATCATATTCCACTCATCATGCATGGTCATCACATTCTCTGAAAGAATGTCCGCTGCCTCCGGCGGTGCTACCTCTTCCCCTGCATTATTATCCTTAAAGTTAGGCATAAGGGGCCTATCGGAAGTACGAGTGGAGGCCCTAGCTGCCCTAGGTGATCCCGCTACACTGCCTCCACCACTGTGATGGCTCTGGGGTCTCTTGGATGCTACTGTCAACTGCTGGATAAACCCTGTAAGCTGATGTAGTACATCAACAATATGATCCTATCCGTCTCGTATGGCCCTCAATGTTTCCCTGGGCTCTCTATCTGTCTCCTCAGCCATATTTTTACCTGGAATAACCTATTCAAAAACAAACTCCTCGTCTTCAATATGATTGTTCTCTATATCAACCTGTACGGAAGAATCTGTATGTTCCTACTCAACTCTGTTATGTCTAAAACCGTATCACCTGTGCCTGCTATGCATACCTAATCCACATACCTACCACTGAACCAACTAAACGTCTGATAATAATCTCACTAGGATGGCAAGATCAAAGCTCTGATACCAACCACTGTAATGATCTAAAGTAGCTACTGACTATATAACCAGAGCTAGTTTCAGATGAAATATCAACCAAATATATAAATTTCAAGGTCTGCTTGTATTCGTTTGCTTTGAAGGAGTTTTGGTTTACCACTCAGATGATACAAGAAAATATTTCAACTACTCGAGTGCACATTATTATTGATAATCTTAAATGAAGCATGTCTAGCATATATAAATTATTTCATTCACCAGTTGTAACAATAAAACTTAACACACGTTTCAAACAAGAGTGGAGCGTCCACTTACAGGCGATTCGCCAGCAATGATGTTCTTGTCTCAACCACTATACACAGCAGCTACAATAAAGTTTAGAATTCAACGTGGTGGACCCCTAGCTGGTTCGGTATCTTCAATCATAATCCCACCCTCTATTTGGAGTGTAAAATCTGAAATCGTGAAGTTGCAGCACCACTGATATTCCGGAAGCAATTATTACTTCCCACGTAAAGCCTCTGTAACTATGCCAAGGCGGAATTTCACTGTCCACGCGCCAACTGTAACAAGCTCCCAACCCTGTGATATATTTCCCTAAATCGCATTGAGCTACAGCGTTGAATTTGATCTGGTCATGTCTGCTTAATACAACCATGTATATATACGCAGCTACCAAACAAACCACCAACGTGCCTCCTCAGCAGTCGTGAGTGAAGTCGCGAAGGTACCTGAGCTGTCAGCTCCAGTCGCACGGCATATCATGGAAGTGGTGACTGTGACTATGGCTCGCGTGTTATCCAACCGCGTGCAGCTCGGGATGCATACACAGTCACACCCTAATGTGGGGTCCAGCAACCAAATGCGAAGAGGTAATACTCCCAAATATCTGTCGTATAGTCTAGTCAAGCCCGACTCCCAATACACTAGTGTCTCAATAGTCTATAATGAATTCTGCCTCTCAGCGTGAAGGTAGATACAAATTCCAACAGGAGTTCACGTCACCAATATTATGCTTGACATTGAGGTATTAAAGACTGGATTTGACTGAGATAAATAAATCTAGAACGATTCCTAGTTCCTTGCTTGTTTAAGGCTGATTAACCAAAGATAATGAAACAATAAAATCACTCCTTGTACTTACACATTTAAATTTCAGTGTGAAATCAGAATGACTCCACAATTAATGAGAATGTTGGGACTAGTCCAGTTTCCCAATCTTTCCTCAAGGGGCTACATCCTCAAGAAACCAGTCACAAATGTAACCAAGGATTTACCTTTCTTGCTAATAATATTCATCGAGCTTTTCCCAAGAGTACCTTTTTCTTTTATAACCTTGAAGTGAGGGAAAACACTAAACTTAAGCAATGTGGGATAAAAGTGCTCACTTAAGTCACTTAAGTTACCTTTTTAAAATATAGTAACTTAAAGTCATAAAGTGTTTTTATAATATAACTTTATAAAATAAAGTGACTTAACTTTAGAAAAGGAGCTCAAATAATAAATATTCACCCATTGAAGCCTGTGACTGGCTGGCATCCTCTGAAAGAAGCCCTTAGCCTATCCAGATGGGGAGGTAGACTAATCAGGCGCCATAATGGCCTACTACACAGAAGGGGACATTACAGTGGAATCGAGAAGTCATGATGCTCATTAAAGACAGTTGCCTCAAGTACCCTCAGGAAAGACAGTTGCTAAAATATGGAATTATTTGAAGGCTTTACATGAAACGTCCGACAAGAGTTATGCATTCATTCTGAAGAACATGCTTTTCTCGATCATGATGGATGAGAGGATGTCCCTGCAGCAACATCTCAAAAAAAATAGGGACATCCTTGATCAGTTGGAGGCGATTGGTTGAACAATGGAGGAAGAAGATATGGTAGTAATCACTCTGAAAAGTCTACCAAAGTCTTATGAACACTTTATTGAGACACTCAACATTACCTCAACTAGTGTTGACTTGAAGTTTCCAAATATTCTCACCAATTTTCTGCAGTAGGATCGATGGAGACAACAATTCAATAGCGGTGCCAATTCGTCCTCCACAGAACTGGCCTTCACATCAAACTCCTCTACTCAAGACAAAGGGAACAATTAGTTCTCTTAGTAGAAAGGCCCTGGTCAACCCTAGGACAGCTCCAAGAACATTCAATGCAATTATTGCCACAAGTATGATCACATGAAGAAATATTGTTGGCACCGTTTCGCTTCTGAACAAAAAAAAGTAGGGAGGGTCTCAACAGAAAGCCAATGTCGTAGAGCACATTAAGGACACTGAGCAAGAGTTTGCCTTCTGTGCCTTTATGGCCAAACGCCTAGCAAATCACATCAAATTGTTTGCCTACTACATCAACTCAAGTGCTTCTCAGCACTTTACTCATGTCTCAATAAATCATCCTTTTGCGAATGACAGACATTTGAGCAGACGCAATCTGAAAATACATCAAACATTGTGCTTAACAAATCACGCAAAAAACGGACAAACTATCCAATCAAATCAAACTTGTCCTATCAATCAATCAATCAACATTATCAGGCCTTTATCAACCTGTCATTTGTCTTATACAGGGTGTGGTATACTCGAAACCAAACGGTATCTGTCCTAGACGGGGTACTTCATTCCTAAAACCAGACATCATCCTCAACAATCAATCAACTTTGACAACAAAATCAGAACGTTTGTTGACTGGCTTGGTTTAGTGAGTCTTATCTTTTATTGATTTATCTTTGATCATGTTATTTTGTATGCTACTCAAGGATGTCCCCAAGTGATGAGAGTGGTTAGGATGGTTCATAGTCTTTTGTTTCTGTTTGCGGGTGTTTTTCATGAAGTTTTGGGGCAAGTATGCCCAATGCTTTAGGATGGATGGAAACATTTTTTATCTTCAATGTATCTGTTTTTACGCAAAGGAATTACATAATCGCCCTAGATTTTTGCGCCATGGTATGTTGCATTTGTTTGCCATATTAAATAAAGCTCTCTAAAGATAAAGTGCACTTATGAAAGCAAGGTTTCATCACTACTAATTATTCTTCACTTTCTTACTAATTTCTTCTTTTGTCAATCCTAGCAATCATTTTCGAAAAATTGTCCTCATGTCAAATTTTCAATTTGAATCCAATAACCCTGAAATGACAATTTCAATTTGAGGTGAGGATTATAATGTATTTACAAATAAAACTTATCAAATATGAAAATCATAATATTCAATTTAAAATTACTAAGAATAATCCAAAGATGAAACTTATCTTGATGTACTGTAGCACTTTCCTTCTCCTTTGTTATGGATTGCCTTGTTCCATGATGAGTCTTGGTGATAATCTTGATCCTTAGGGAGAGTTCATAATCAGGTCCTAGCTCTTTGGGGAGGACCTCCTGGGGCTCTAGTTACCATATGGTCATTCTAGAACAGTCCTTGAGCTATGTCACCATCTCATTACGACTTCTCCTCCTAAGTCTTTATAGATATCCTTTACTTGGTATATCCATCATTATAATCCTTGGGAGAGAATTTATCACTTCCCAGGACTTAATGGATATCCCTTTAGGATGTATCCATCTTTATAATCCCTCAAAGAGACTTTATCTCTTCCCAGGCTTTTATGGATATCCCTTTAGGACGTATCCATCTTTATAATCCATGAGAGAGACTTTATCTCTTCCCAGGCCTCTATGGATGTCCCTTTAGGATGTATCCATCTTTATAATCCTTGCGAGAGACTTTATCTCTTCCCAGGCCTTTATGGATATCCCTTTAGGACATATCCATCTCTATAATCCTTGGGAGAAACTTTATCTCTTCCCAGGGCTCTATGGATATCCCTTTAGGATGTATCCATCTCTATAATCCTTGGGAGAGACTTTATCTCTTCCCAGGGCTCTATGGATATCCCTTTAGGATGTATCCATCTTTATAATCCTTGGGAGAGGCTTTATCTTTCCCCGGACCTTTATGGATATTCCTTTAGGACACATCCATCTCTAAAATCCTTGGGAGAGACTTGATCTATTCCCAGGCCTCTATGGATATCCCTTTGTTAATGTTTTCAGATTATCACAAGGAATATGCAATCTATAGAAGTCTTCCAAATACTAAGCACGGGAAGTAATAAAAATGATCATAAAGAAGGAGAGATATCACCCAGATTTGAAGATCTGAAATTGTCTTCAATCTCCCCAAGTTGTGTGCTTTAATTCTGAGAAGTATATGAGTCTAGTTGCCCACCTAGGGCTTCTTTCATATTTGCAACAGGGAGTCATCGATCTATGCTTGATCTGTCCTTGTACTAGTTATCGATCTGTACTTAAGATCACTCTATCAAATCCACACAAGGTGCAGGTATACTTCATTCTTTGTATGGTCAAATATACTGCCTTAGTATGCATGTCGCTGCTCATGATCGGATCTCCCAAGCTCTGAGTTTGCTTCAAATTCGCTAGCCCAAGTATGCATTCAATGCATTTAAGGGCTGCATCAATATCAGCCCTACATCAAGTATCGATGCCTACTTATATATATCAGACTTCACTGATATATATATGCTTCAGTTCGCTGCCCTTGAATCGCACTTGTACTGGCTACTAATTAGGCGATGATAAGGACTGCAAGGATAACCGATTCTAGCATATTGAATTTGCTAAGTCTCCTTGACATTTTCGCTTTACCATGATTGACATCGCTCCTTAAGATGTTGACTGAATTTGCTTATTGAATTCACTTATTAATTCGCTCCAAGCATTGATGAAGAGGACATTCACATGTTATGTTTTTGATATGATTGTCCTTCATCAAAATCTCCGATATATATGAGCATTTTGGAGATAAACTCCACCACCTCAAGGTGGCCGACTTGGGCCCTCCCAAGTACACATTAAGTATAAACTTATTTATGCAAATCGATCAAAAAATAAATAATTTACTTATATTTATTATTATTATTTATATCGTTTTACAATAATAAATATATATATATATATATATATATATATATATCCTATATATATTTATTATTATTATTACTGCCTTTAATTAGTTCAAGATGGTTGATCTATTGCCGTAAAGGCCATAATATCAACACTCTTGGACTTGAGGCAAAGATCAACTCATAGATCTTTCATCACAAAACATAACCAAAATGGATTCCTTATCCAATGACGCCATAGATCTCACATCTATCAAGGTAGGTCTCTATCTACCATATATGATGAGAACACATATGTCCTTCATCATTCCCCAACCATTCATCTCATATCCATATGAGAATCATCTTTCCATGGTAACATCAAGTCATATGATACTTACCAACCGCATGTGGATTTCCTAGATCCACTAGTCACCACGACTCAAGAGATAGAATATCAAGTCCATGATATTCAAAGTAACATCAGGTCCATGATGTTTACCAACCACAAGTCAGCTTGACTTAAGTGTCCAAAATAACATCAAGTCCATGATGTTTAGAGCATTGGTCTAACAAATATCAAGTCCATGATATTCACCAAGTGCTCGGAGTAATGGTCTATCGACATCAAGTCCATGATGTCACCAACTACTCAGATGTGGAACCCTGATCCATGAGATATCAAGTCCATGATATCATGAGCATTGGTCTAACGAATATCAAGTCCATGATATTCACCAAATGCTCAGAGCAATTGTCTCCAGACATCAAGTCCATGATGTCCACCAAATGCTCAACAATGGATCCCTGATCCATAACAAAGATGTTAGCCATATAAGCATAAGAATAACCACATAAATCTTATCTTATGAAAATATATGACCAATATAACCAAGCGCACACTAAATGCAATATAATCATATCATGAATATAGACTCAGCTATAAAGAAAGTATGCTCCCACACATAAACTATGCCAATGTAATCATATGCCAACATAAGCCAATGCTAGCATATATCATATAGTTTCCTATTATAAAAGAAATGTGTTCACATATGTATATAACATAAGCAAGGTAATGTAAAACATATGCCAATGTAAAGTATGCTTCCCATGCATACAAACAAAACAATGTTTGTTGCCATCCATACATCAAGTTAATCAGCCATGCGCATAAAGCATGCACATACATAACAGAAATATGTCAATGTAAGATACGCTGCAACATAATGTATGCTTCTCACAAATATGTGTTAATTAATCAGTTATGCCAATGACAGATAATCAGCTACATATGCAAAGAAACAACTATGCTAATTAGTTGTGTATATTCCCATACATACATAGCATATGTCCAAGCAAAGTATGCATCCGTACATAAAGTATGCTCCTTATATATGCATAAATCCAACATGTCAAGGTATGATAATGTATGTATCCAAAATAAAACAGTTAATGTTCTCACACATTCACAACATATACCAAAGTGAAGTATGCAGTCACACATACATAATGCTGCAACAAAATCTAAAGTATATCACAATATACTAAAGAAAAGAATGTGCTTCCTACACATTCATAATCAGCTAATAACAATTAACTAGCTATGACAAACGGCCGTGACAATAGGAATGATCTGCAAAACCAGGTTTAAGTGAGCCCATGATTAAACTCCCTCTTAAGTCAAGCACTAAGGTGGGTTTCCTGCTACAGAACCACAAAGGGATAAATTGTTAGTATGCCCATGATTCATATTATCCATGAATGTTAATGTCATACCACGTTATGATCTCTGGGGCCTGTGCCACTTCAGATGATCTACTCCCTCTGGAACAATATGGTGAGAGGTTTATACAAATCCTATCTTCACCCTCTGAAGTTTAGGTTTACCTTGTAATATTCACAACGTTAGACTCCCTCTCAATTTATGTTTCCAGATATTTTGAAATTTACCCTAAGAAGGTCAATCGTATAATTTCAAAACATGCAAGAATGTATTGACACAATTTTACCCATATCTTTTTAGCCAATTATGAGATGGTTTCACAACATA
>MU225720.1:4200559-4231523 GCA_018584345.1 Thuja plicata
GTTTTGTTTATTGGTATTTCATTTGTATATATATCAATTCATATATGAATAGGTATATGCCTTATATTATTTTATTAATAATATATATTATATTATTAATAATATATTATATGATATTAATAATAGATTATAATATATTAAATGTTTATTATTTATTCATTATCTATTTATGTATTTAATATTTATTTAATATTTAAAATTATTATTTTATATTGTAATAATATGTTATATAATTATATTATATTATATTATTTATCTATTTTAATATTATTATTCTCTTTCACTATTATTCTTTAATTAATAAGACTATTGTTTAATTATTATTTTATTTATTATATTTATAATTTATCATTTATTTGATTATTTTATTTATTATGTATTATTTGTTTATATAGTTTATATAATGATTATTTATTATTAGATCCTCTTTCAAAACAGGGATTGATGTAATTAGGGTTTTCAACCCGGGGATATGACAAGAAGAAAGATGAAAAGCAAAAGAGTTTTGCTCATGCTCTGTCTAAAGATCGTGTACAACGGTCACCTGAGGTTCCATTTCAAAATGTAATGCCAACATTGGACTGTGTCAATGCGGCTAGTGGGGGCTGGGATAGTGAACTGAAGATGAAAAATGTTGTTGCAACGTCGGTTGGAAAGGAGAAGAATAGGCAAGTAGGGTCTCGAGATGGTGAGGTGGAGCCTGTTTTTGTGGATGGTCATTTTCAACAAGTGGACTGGTGATCGGGTGATGATGCCAAGATAACACAGGTTCAATCTGTGGACTGGCAAAAGGAGACAGCAAGATTGGAAGATGGCTGGCAAACGGTGAAAGGGAAACATGAAAAGAAAGCGAGGAAGGAGCCCTTTGACATGATTCTTCGGTCTCAGACGAAGGGAGGAACTAGTGGTAAGGTCCAGGGTGGAGGTAAAGGAAAATCTTGATGGTGACGAGTTATTTCTGGAAATAGAACTTCGTGGTTACAAACCTATTTATGAGTCTATCTGATGTAATGTATTTGGGAAGGTGGTTTCCCAACTGTAACTACCCCTGGTTCGGGCAATATCAATCCCTAGTTATCTTTACTATTAATAATATATGTAACTTTTACCAGGCAAAAAAAAATTAAATTTAATGTTTTATTTTAATAAATTAAAATTACTTTAATATAAAGTGACTTTATGAATAAATTATAAAGTGACTTCATAATTAAATTAAAAAGTGACTTTACAAAAGTCACCTAAATAATTCCCCAAGGTGGACAGCCATGAGGACATAATGAAATAATAAAAATTAAAAAGGGGACTGAAGTTTATTAAATAAAAATTGTCAAAAACCTGAAACTGGCATTGAGTTTGAGGAAGATAAAAAGAAAAGTTGGGAGACCAATTGGAGATATACATGAAAATTTCATTTTGGAGAGTTTGGCTTGAGAGCTGAAGCAAGGGTTTGAACCAGCAGCTTGTGGAGACGGAAACCTTCACAGGATTGGATACCTGTGGGACTGAAAGATCTTTCTAGGGTGTTCTTGAGATGATCTTATTTCAGGTATTGCAGGAGAACTTAATTGAATTTATTCAGTGAAGGATTGACAGAGTTTTGAAGGCAGATTTGAAAGTAATAAATGATTGCAGATTGAAGGTGAATAGAAGCATGAATTGCAGGAAATATTATTCACTTCTCCAATCGTACCATACCAGGTCGTACCATTCTTGCCTACAAAGAAATTGATCAGAGGAGTGGCATGGGTTCCCAAGGCAGAATTCAGATCACATCCCCACAACAAAAATCAGACTGTCCAGTCCCATCATCAATAACTCTTTCATCAACAATTTGTCATTTCCCAATTAACCATTGGATTTGGGTTGCCTGGAAACACTAGGCATTGGAAGAAAACAGGGTTATTGCTGCATTTCCAGAACTATGAGCTGTTGATTGCTGTTGCTAAAAGAATGATATCCAATCTGCTTCTTTCCTGAATTAATACAATTATCTGTAGCTGAATTGGTATGTTTTGTTGTATCAATTGAATAAAATTTGGACTTAGGATTTGAAGTTATTTTTTGTTGTTGGTTTTGGAATCAATATTTAGTTTGCAGCATTACTTCCAAGCATTTATATTACAGCATTTTTTTAGAAAACCAAGAAAAGAAAAAAACAAGAAAAACTACAAACACAAAAAAAAATCACAAATTGTATAATCATACAAGGGGGGATATTTCATGGAGAGGTGATAATGGATTGATTAGGCATCTCATAAAGTAAATAAATAAATGCCTATAATGTCCCCAATTTGGATAAAAAGACATTAATTTAATTAATTAATTAAGTTGTCCAAAAATAAAGATTATTTCAAAAAGACAACTAAAAGCCTTAGAGCATTGGTAAGACTCCAGTTGATGGAGTTTGGATGAGAGATGTTTATCTCATCTTGGCAATACATAGTGATAATGTTCAACGAAGCATGTTGGAAGAAATTAATGGTACCATTCCTACTATTGATGGACTACACGAGGCAAGTATGGTGCATGATGATTTTGATGATGTCTCTTATCTGAGGACTGAGTTTATTCATATTGTTACAGCCAGTGTTGAGGGGCATGAGTTGTCTATTCAGAGTTTCCAATTGAGTTAGTTGATTGTGTTGATGTCTCTCTTAGTGGGCCCGTCACTCTAGAGACGTCTTTGTTGAGCAGTGATAGCATACATGCTTCATTTGTGAGTTTGTCACCCAAATTTCTTAATAGGACAGTGTTATCTTTGTTGGTTGGTGACTTCATATTCTTTGACTCCCTATGCGTTAGTGGCTACCCTACTCAGAATCATATAGCGTCCCTGAGTTGGCATTGACTACTTCAGTGATACAGCAATATAGGATTACTGGGAGGTATATCTTTTGGATAGAGACGGAGCATAGGGCAATTTCCTTGGTGGTTGGATGACACGTTTGTTATCAGGTTGGTTGCTGGTTTGAGTTATGACAGCAAGACAAGGTGTCCATTTCTGTTGGCTTTTGGGCATGTGGAAGACTATTCTCACATTGTTTTGATGTTCTACATACATGCATGATTATTTGATGGTGATTGGTTGAGATACTCCTACATCTCATACAGCAGAGCCTATCTCAGAAGTCAGACCTTGCATGCAAAAGTGTTTGACAAAATGTCAAACATCCAAAATTGGAAGATTGAGCAAGGGTTCTTACAATGGTATTAAAACATTGATTCTGCCAGCCTGAGGGTAGAAATCAGTTTGCTTCAGCTGCATATTATATTAATGGTCAGAATTAAGGACGGTAGATGGTTACCTACTTTCTTTCCTACTTCACCATCAAAGGGAAAGGTGCCCAACTGGGAGAAAATAACAAAGGATCTTGCAAAGATAAGAGAAACACAACAGAACAATCGGAATTTGCAGAGTTTAGATGATGTACATTCAAGGAAAACTAGGCATTCTAAGGTTTCATCTCCATCATCAAGTACAAGTAAGAGGCCTCATGCCAAGGTAACCAATGAGGCAATTATGAGCAGCTACCACAAGTATTGAACTCTTCATAAGGAGATACGTGACCTCCTTTCCTTCACACAATTTATGCACGTACAAGAAAAAAATGATTATGGTTTGGTATCTACAAGTTCATACCAGAAGCAAAGAAGCAAAGAAGAATGAAAAGATAGCATAGAAAGCAATGGGAAAGAAGAAGAAGAGTCAGGGGTGCAAGAACAAGGAAAGAAAAAGGATCTATTTGAAGAGAGGATAAAAAAGGAAGAGGGACCAACTACTTGTGACTTGCAACCTACACTTGGCCATGGGAAAGATGTTATTGATTGCATGAGTTTATTGGTAGGAAGCTTGGAGGTAGAGCTATCCTACGAGGTTGATCACACTAGTGCATATGATGGGCATATTGATAGCTCATATGAAGATTTTTTCCAATCAGCCAATGATGACGACTCTACATCTTATGTGAGTGTTGATGCTTGTGTTGGTCCAGGTGAAATGGTCCCTACATATGATGTGGGTCCTTCTTGGGACGGATCTACTTTTGACCATAGTGTTGTTCCCACTTCATCTACACAGTTGGGCATGAAAGATGGCATTAATAGCATTGATGATGTTGATATTAACCTCGAAAACAAATCTAATTTAGTGTTGCATGATGTTGCTCATAAATCAGAAAATTTGTATGAGGTTGATAGGCCTCAGGAATCCTATCATTTTGCAGGACAGTTGAAGGTAAATGAAGACCAGATTATTGCAGCCATTAAACATTTTGATGACACCCATAAGTTGATGGAAAGATATTTTTGGAGGCCTTCATGGATGCATATGGACCTTGGTGGAGAACTTTCCCTTTTAGATTTACAGGCACTTAGAGAAGCGTTACTGGTAACGAACAATAATTACCTACAACTACTTTCTGATAAAGATCACCTTTTCATGCTTGGCGAGATCTCTCTTGATGCGCTAAAAGGGAAAGAAGAGGAGCTAGATAAGCTTACTGATGAGCTTAAGGTTACCCAAGATTCTTTGAAGAACACTCAGATGGTCCTTCAAGAATCAGAAATTTAGTTTTATGAGCTTTGTGAAGAATTGAGCTTGGCTCAAGCATCGTCATCCAATTTAGAAATCTTGTCTTCTATGGCTGCCATAACACTTGAGGATGAGAGTGGCACTCATGGTTTGAGGGGAAAACCCCTTATGCGTAAAGCACGAGGAGCTTTCAAATTTGCATGGGCTTGAGGAAAAGTATGATTCTAAAATTATTGAGTAATCACACAACTTGCATCATGGATATCATGAGTCACCTTTAAGGGAGAGCCAATTGGAGCATAAACCTGGTGGATATAGATATAGAAGAGGTGCTGGGATATATTGAAAATATGACACAAAGGTATGACATCAATTCTGATTTTTGCAACAGCAATTCTAATCATGAGGTAGCAACCATGTCACACGAAGGTAATGATGTTGTTGCATCTTCCAATGTTGGCACTCAAGTCAAGGGAGACAAACATGAGGTATGCCTCGTGGGATCAAGCCACAAAGGTTTTGATTTTGTATACCATACCAAGGAAGATGTAAAGAGGACTCAAAGCATGTGTGATGAGCGGTTAAGGAGGGTAAGGGAAGCCAAGTTGTTGGCTGCTCAAGCCAAACAGCACCTATAGCATATCAAGGAACGGTTAAGTCAAAGGAATCATGGGAGGCAGCAAACACATTTTTTAGAAAGCCCATTGAAGGCTCAAATCGTAGAGGAAAATGGGATAGTTGAACACATGCTTAGTGGACCATCCACTAATGTCATGTCTTTAAATGAAGAATTGGTTAAGCCTTTGGTCATACATGATGAGTTTTACGAGTTATCTCTTTTGAAGGGTCACTTGGTAAAACCTTTGTCTTTTAGACCAGCTTATGTCAGATTACACATTAATAGTGGCATTGTTGATTTAGATTTGTTTGAGCATGAAGACACTTTTGGAGCTATTCTACTTTCAAGGTATGAGGTATGCATGGTTGTTGTTCCTCCTCTTGAGTGGCGTTTACTTGCAGTCATTGGTTGGAGGAGGAGAGATTTGTATCATCCTTTCCCTGATAGACATTGGCATAATGTTGAGCTCCCACAATCATTTGACATTAGAGGTATATGTGGCTTCAGTTGGAGTGAAGCTCTCATATGGATTGAGGATACCCTCGTTCATGATAGCAGAACATGGTGGTTGACTTGACTGGGTATGCACGAGGGGTGATTTGGGATCCTAGAATCCACATGGTTGGTGCACTATTTTTTATGGACCATGATGAGTTGCTTCACAACTCCAAGAATGGTGATATTTACATTAGAGTAGTGCAGCGGATTTGTGGAGCGGCGTTTCTAAGGTTGATAAGGGATCTTGGTATCTAGATCAACATATAGGGGCAAATGACATTTGATTTGGTATGCAGATGCAGATTGCTTGAGGGCAACCAATCTTTGGGAAGGGCGGACTGTCATGTCCTCATTTTTGTGCCTTCCTAAGGATCAATTATTTTCAAGGATTAGCCTATTATCAGTGGTCCCTGTAGGCTAATGTGGTGATTAGAGGGCCCAGGCCAATTTAGGGTTATTCAGTTGACCATTTGGGCATCTAATTCAGTATTGTCCATCTCAATGGTTTAATGTATTTGTGGTTTGCCTTCTAGAGGTCTTTCAGGATCCGTTTATACACACTTACTATTTTTAGTAAGTCAATTGGATGTTTGGGTCCATACTATTTATAGTAAGTCGTCTGGGTGGTCAGAGGGCACAATGGTTATATCCGAAAAATTGGCAGGATCAATTGTTGGTTTGATATTTGGCATTTAATGTAGTTTAATGATTAAATTTAATTAATTAAAGTCTAATCTAGTATTGACTTTAATATAATTAATTAAATTAAATATGTTTGTGATTAAAGGGGATATAAGGGGTCAAGTGTGCATTTAATATATAATGTCATAAAGTATTTAATTATTATGCCAAATGGGGCGCCAACATATGGAGGTATAAAGATATTAAAGTGACTTTATATTAATGAAGAAATTATGAGGGGGTCACTTTATTATTAATTCCCATATGCAAGTTAAATATTAAATTATAAAAGTGGGAATTCTAAATAGGGTTTCTGGAAACTTCGTGAGAAGATTATAAAAAGGGGTTTGAGGAAGTCATTTGATATACTTGGTTTATTTTATTTTTTCTCTCTAAGAAGTTTGGGAGCTTGGCTTCCAATATAGGAAAGTTGAGGACGAAAACCCTTGAAGTTTCTCGGTGGAATGGACAGAAATCCAAATCCATCTTTGGTGTGGATTCATCCAGAATTCACCATTGTGCTCATTATCAGATTGCTATAAGTTTCAACTGGAAATTCCTTTGGAGGGTTTGACAGGAATCAAAGATAGTTTCAGTTTTGATCATGGCACAACTAAAGCATTCTTTTGGCATAAGGATTTACATATTTGGGGAGAGTTGGACAATGCTCAGCTAGGGTTTGAAGGTCAGCACTTTATATCAGATCTTCAGAGAACAATTGCTGCTGTTATCAATCATTTTAGCCACCATTTTAAGCAGCTATACCTTCTTCTGAATATTGAGCTTCTATCCTTGCTTCCGAGTATGTGTGTGTCCATTTTGATTTGTAATAAACTTCAAATCTGAGTCATTAGTCTGCTGTTGTAATTGTATCAGACCTATATTACGTCTCATTTGATGCTAATAAAGTGAACTTTCATTGAGAAACTTGATGTATACATTTTATGCATTTAGTATTTGTATTTCTACATGTTCTTCATTATTGGGCATTAAAAAACAAAACAAAAAAACATCAGAAATCATACCTTGCATGCAAAGTGTTTGACAAAATGTCAAACATCCAAAATTGAAAAAAACAAATCAGATTGAGCAAGGGTTCTTACAGTTAGAGATATAGCTTCGCGAGATATCTTTCTCCCAATTTCTGAGATAGCCGTCTCTCTTTATATCACCTGCCCAGATATTTCTAGTTCATCAACAGTGGTTATTGTGACATGATCGGTCACCTGAAGACTATGAAGCGGTTCTTGGGTTGGCATCACTTGGATTGGCGTCGCTGGGTTTGACGTTGTTTCCTGAATAAAGATAGACTCTTCAGTTTTGTGTTGTTTAATGAATATTGGCAGTCTCTTCAGTTTGGTATCAGCTCATTAGTAACGGTAGACTCTTCATTGAAGAGTCCACCTCTTCAGATTCTCAAGTTATGTTCTGCCTCATCAACGGCATTGATATATTCTAAAGGCGACGTTTTTCAGTTTTTGTCAATTGCATGTGAACTATACTCTTTGGCATTTGCAGAGATCAATTTTTATATGTCTTATTGTCTCAGGCATTCAGTGGTGATCTGTGTGTTGATGTTTCATTACTTTTGTAGATTCAGTCTTTTGTGAGCATTGTAAAATTCAGACTTCTAATATTATTAAATGAAGTAACATTTTTGGTGTGGCTGGGTTTTTTCCCCTCAAGTTGGAGGGTTTTCCCAGGGTAGCAACTGTGTTTTGTGTTTTGTGTTTATCTACTGTTTGTATTGTGTTATTTCTGCTATAAAATCAACATGGTATCGGAGGAGGTTTCTATGGATATTTAGGTTCGATTCCTTTCATGGGAGTTCAGTGGTTCCAAATCCATCTGGAAACATTTTTTAGTCCAAAATCTAGCATATACTATTGCTTTTATGTATGCGCGCTCTCTTAATTGGAAGCCAATTTATTCTCGGCACTATATAGAATTGGCAATGAGGACAATTTTCTTCAACTGTTTTATTTTCTAGTACAGCGGGTGTGGGGATTTCTCAGGTAGAACAAGGGGCTCAAGATGTGGTCCTTGTTCTTTTAATGAGGGCCTTACCCGGGAGCTTTGGCTTATGGTGCTTGTTTAGCTGGAGTAAATCATCTCGCAAGGAAACCATTCATGCAGAAACAAAACAAAAAAATTGAATTAAGCGTCTTGAGTGATTAGGTTAGTTTGAGACTGTGGGGGCATCTCTGAAGAGATATGGTATGTGTCAAATTTAGTGAAGAGTCAACACGACTTGAATGTGGTCTCCATCAATATGATTTTCAGTTACAATGCGCATGGAAGTGATGACATTCAAAATGAGAATGGATAGGTTTTCTTCTGGTTCGAATCCTATTGTGGGGTCTAGGATGCAGAGAAAGACATGATGTTGAGAAAATAAAAAGGAGAGATATGCAGAATGGGGGAGGCGCACAATGAAAGAGAAATCACCAGAATCTAGGTGTGAAATGAGTGAAGAGGGATAGGGAAAATATTTGGGTTACATATGGGTATTGTGAAGAGTGAATGGAGTTGTGGGTTTGAGGGAAGATGTCATCCGAACACCCAATGCGTTGCTCTTTGAGCACTGTGTGCATTGGGGCAAGATGCATAGTGTGACAATGTCAGTTGGGTCATCGAGTTGCTTTGCCCTCTGAGATTGTTGAATATGAAGAATCAAGGAGTTTCTATTTCCCACGGTATTATTATTTTGACCCTCTTGGTCTGACAGGAAGCAAAGGGAAGTATCAATATTTCTTGACATATTTCTAGACGAGTGTCTCTGTTTATGTGTCGTAGATACCTATGCTGATGGGTGTCGTAAAGGATCAGAATATTTATATTGCAAATCGTGAAAGCCTATGGGAAATCTTTGCATCATGAAATCGTGAGACAATTGTTGGGTGTGTAGAGAGGAACAATTCGTGGAAGAAGCTCAAGTGGGTCGGTTCCTTAAGCCTAGTAGCTTCATATATGTGTGGAGCT
This sequence comes from Thuja plicata, assembly GCA_018584345.1. Lineage (NCBI taxonomy): Eukaryota > Viridiplantae > Streptophyta > Pinopsida > Cupressales > Cupressaceae > Thuja > Thuja plicata. The sequence continues at coordinate 4,209,871 of MU225720.1, forward strand.
TCCTGGTTTAAGTCTGGCCTTTAGCCGCGACCAACACTCATTCTATCCAGTTTGTTGTTGTCCGAGTTTAATATTTTGGTTCCTCAGATCACATATCATGGCCCTTATGCAAGGAAACCACTAAAGCTGTAAGCTTTAGCAAACAACTAATTAAAGATCAGAAATATCTTTCCTGTTGTTATTTCAGAGCTCAGACATATGCATATTCTTGAAATCTCTTCTCCAAAATCAGTACTTCTGAGGAACTCAATCTACTATTGCTACCATCAGTGTATACTAGTTGCAGCATCACTTAGAAAGTGATTACAGACTCTGTAGAGAGTTTGGAAAGGCAAAGATAAGCTACAACAGTATTCAGATTGCTGATGTTGTGCAGCGTCTAATGAAATTGAATTTGATATGCATCTTATATCATTAGAACCAAACTTCAGAAATATTTGGTTGTGAATATTTGAGGAAGGTTTCATATTGAGCCCAGTTTGTCATAATATTTTGGCCTTTACACTTGAGTGTGAAAATTCCTTGTTGATGGAAGGATCAATCTGAGAACCAAACTTCAGAAATATTTGGTTGTGAATATTTGAGGAAGGTTTCATATTGAGCCCAGTTTGTCATAATATTTCGGCCTTTACACTTGAGTGTGAAAATTCCTTGTTGATGGAAGGATCAATCTGACGGCGTCTTCATAGCCTGGCACTGCTTTAATCACATCAAGCTTTCTTGTAGGGAATAATAAAGATTCGGATTTGCCGATTCTCCAAGGTTTGTGATTTGATTTGCAGGTGACAGGAATGCACAAAATGGGAGTGTTCTGGTTATATCTGGAGATCAAATATTTTATCCTGTGTTAAACATCAGCTGCCGTGTTAAGAGTTGGAGTGTTGTTGTGTCTTCATCATTGATATAAGAGCTTCCTATTGACTGCTGATACGAATACCTGTTTCTCTACATCATTGAGGGAATGGGGATTAAGTCAGAGAATCTTTGTGCGTATCAAAAGTATATCGGCAGTTAACAAAAAGATAGCAACCTGCTAAGAGTTGGTGGCATTTCTTCTTCCAACGTTTGAAATTCCGGAGTTGATCCTAAAGTGGGTCTGACAGGGCTGTATCGAATTCCTCGGTTCCCGTATATTGAATCTCTTGCTTAACAAATTTGCAGATAAAGACACTACAGTGGTATAATTCCAGTCTTATTGAACCAGCATTATTAGGGAAACCTTGGCAGAATCTAGAGTGTCACCACTTTGGGCATTTGTGTTGTGTTTACTACGGTATCAGCTGCTGGAGATGGAAGCCAGGTCTCATCAACAAAGGCTCTGAGTATTCATCTTGCATGAGTTCTGGGCAAGAATTTACAGACAATGGGCATGTATCTGGATGTGACTGCAATCTATGGGTTCTTTCTTTGCATTGGGCAAAGCGTGTCCAGTATATTGCCTGGTTCAGAGTTAGAGGAAGAGATTTGAACCAGAGACCATCAAGGCAACCAATCAAAGGGTTAATGCGTTGGAGAATGTGATGAAGTCGAGACTGGAGAATACTTTTAATTACATAAAGGGAGAATGTGATGAGCTGAAGAGGGAGGATTTCTTTAGGCTCAAGAAGATTCAGAGGGAGCTTGAGTGGCAGAGGGATAGTGCCAAGTCCTTTGCAAAGGATCAGCAAGCTCATGAAGCAATGTGGCTTCGAAAGCTCCTTGTTTGCTCAAACATTGGAGCCAACTGTAATTTATTGTGATAATCAAAGCTGTGAGAACGCTGCCCTTGCTGAGAGGGAGTTTCTGCTGAAAGGGAGTCTCAGCTTCAGCTGCTCTTATTATGTGCTAAAATGCATATTTCTCTAAGACGGAGAAATATGAGGTGAAAGCACTTGAAGAGATGTTGCTCTTTAATGCATATTTCTCTAAGACGGAGAAATATGAGGTGAAAGCCCTTGAAGAGATGTTGCTTTTTAATGCATATTTCTCTAAGATGGAGAAATATGAGGCGAAAACCCTTGAGAGATGTGCCTCTTTCCACACATGGGAGTAGCCATGGTGGACGTCATGTGGAGAGATTTCATGACAACATCACTTTGAGTGATTTCATGATGGGCACTTGTGTATATGTTTCTTTCCACACATGGGAGTAGCCATAGTGGACGTCATGTTGAGAGATTCCATGACGACATCACGTTGAGTGACTCCGTGATGTGAGCTTGTGTATATGTTTCTTTCCACACATGGGAGTAGCCATGGTGGATGTCATGTTGAGTGATTCCATGACATTATCACATTGAGAGATTCCGTGATAAAAATATTTTCCACCATATGAGAAATATGAGGTGAAACAGAGAAATATAAGGTGAAAGCCCTTGAAGAGATGTTGCTCTTTAATGCATATTTCTCTGAGACGGAGAAATATGAGGTGAAAGCCCTTGAAGAGATGTTGCTCTTTAATGCATATTTCTCTGAGATGAAGAAATATGAGGCGAAAACCCTTGAGAGATGTGCCTCTTTCCACACATGGGAGTAGCCATGGTGGACGTCATGTGGAGAGATTTCATGACGACATCACGTTGAGTGATTTCGTGATGGGCACTTGTGTATATGCTTCTTTCCACACATGGGAGTAACCATAGTGGACGTCATGTTGAGAGATTCCATGACGACATCACATTGAGTGACTCTGTGATGTGAGCTTGTGTATATGTTTCTTTCCACACATGGGAGTAGCCATGGTGGACGTCATGTTGAGTGATTCCATGACATTATCACGTTGAGAGATTCCGTGATAAAAACATTTTCCACAAATGGGTGTAGCCATTGTGGGTGTCATGTCAAGAGATTCCATGACATGGATATCTGGAAAGATACCTCCCTAGCTAAGAAGGAGTGTTGGAGATATAGCTTTGGGAGATATCTTTCTCCCAATTCCTGAGATAGCCGTCTCTATTAATATCACCTGCCCAGAGGTTTCTAGTTCATCGACATCAATTATTGTGACATGATCGGTCACCTGAAGACTATGAAGCGGTTCTTGTGTTGGCATTACTTGGATTGGCGTCGTTGGGTTTGACGTTGTTTCATGAATAAAGATAGACTCTTCAGTTTTGTGTTGTTTAATGAAAATCGATAGTCTCTTCAGTTTGGCATCAGCTCATTAGTAACGGTAGACTCTTCATTGTCAAAGAGTCCGCCTCTTCAGATTCTCAGGTTATGTTCTGCCTCATCAACGGCATTGATATATTCTGAAGGCAACGTTTTCAGTTTTAGTCGATTGCATTTGAACTATACTCTTTGGCATTTGCAGAGATCATTTTTTGATATGTCTTATTGTCTCAGGCATTCAGTGGTGATCTATGAATAAGGTGTTGATGTTTCATTACTTCTGTAGATTCTATCTTTTGTGAGCATTGTAAAATTCAGACTTCTATTATTATTAAATAAAGTAATATTTTTGGTGTGGCTGGGTTTTTTCCCCTCAAGTTGGAGGGTTTTCCCAGGGTAACAACTGTGTTTTGTGTTTATCTACTCTTTGTATTGTGTTATTTCTGCTATAAAATCAACACTTACATATGACATTGTGATTCACATGATTGATGGAATGCTTCGCAAGATGCTATAAAGGGCAGTGTTGCTAACAATAGTTATATCAGAGTAGCATAGAGGAGTGGTGAAGCAGTAATTCCGAGATGGATATGGGATCATGGTAGCTGGTTTTGGCATGCAAGTGCAAATTGGTTGAGGGAATGCAATTTCCACGAAGGGAGGTCTATAATATACCCAATTTTGATAAACTGACATTAATTGAATTAATTAATTAAGTTGTCCAAAAATAAATATTATTTCAAAAGGATAACACAATAAGTATTATTTTCGTAAAAAATAATAAATTGAATAAATAAAATTTAAATGTCATTTTATTTAATAATGCCCGTATCTGCCTTAGACATTAATTTTGGTCTGTCTTCTAAAAGGCTGATGGAAGTCCTTGTAAAAAAGGGTTTGTGGATGAATTGGAGATGTTCAGATTATTATTCAAATTTATATGTAACTCGTTTACTTTCCCGGGAGGAGTGAAGTTTCTGAGGACGCAAACCCTTGAAAGCTTGAAGGTTTGGACAAAATCCGTAGAGTGATTGCAGGTCAGCAATAGTGCAAATTTGTAAAGTCTTCCTCCAATGACAAATTTTGGTAATAAACATATTTGCAAAATTAAGCTATTTTGTACCAGTATTTATTTGGGAGTAGAAGTTATTTTCTGTAGTCATTTCTCAAAACAAGGCTTTAACTTCTATTGGCTTTAATTAAATCATTTCTGATTCGATTTAATGGAGCTTGAAAATTAAAAGTAGAGGCTAGTGTATTGCTTCACATTTGCTAGGCCTGGGCATAAGGCAAGTTAAATCAAGCACCTTATTCTGAACCATTTCATTGCATATGATTTGATGTCCAGTATCTAAGGGGAAGGGACGAACTATAGAATATAGAGTTGAGCACCAATTTTAAGTAAGTTGTGATCCATGCATAGGATATTATGCAAATTCTATACCGGCTGCAAGCATCCCCGTGTAGCGTGGAGAACAAATTAAATTGGTCACTCTTCCCTAAGGTTTGGCATAAGGAAATAAAGGAATATCAATCAACTCAAATCAAAGGGAACATTAAAGTATCAGGCTGATTATTATTTGGTATTCCCACGCTAGTGCGACTATAGTATTTTTTTCTCCTGAAGCATGAGTTTGATGTGAACAGCCTGTGCATGGCTATTCTTCACTAAGTGCAAGATTTTGCCTGAGTTTGTGGACATTAGAATTTGAGCACAGTTTCCAGAGTTGGGCGAGAGTCTATTTTCAATCATCTGCGGTCCTCCTCTTCTTATTGTGACCAACTCTGCTTAAGCACAGAAAATTCTGAAATTCGCAAAGCAGTGTTTTTGGGTGCAATTCCTCAAAACATGGTGTGATAGTGTTAACTGGATGCAGCTTTAGACTCTAGCAAATCATGAGCTCTCTTTGATGTTGTGTTGGTTGTGGCGAGAATTTGTATAGCTGGTGAAGGTTCCTACTTTCCTGGACAGTCCTCAGAACTTCAGATTGGTGGCTCACTATTCCTACTGTGGCTTTGATATGGACCCGATGCATTTCTTTCCTGGTTGAGAGGTGATACTAGAATGATTTTGTAGACTGGAATAAATCAATAAATGCCTAGTGCCTCTTCAAACGCGGGCATTTCATTTTCTATCAATTTTTACTCTTCAGTTGATTGATGGGCAGAGAATTTTGCAAGGAGCAATCTTTTTACTTGCATGATGTTGGTATATCGAATCAATGAATACATTGTGGGTAGCATTGTCTTTTCAATAATGGATATTGCAGAATAAAGTATTTCAATTTTTTCTTTCTGGACATCTACTGTCATTATTTCTGGTATTATTCTTTCATCACTTGGTCTGCAACAATTTTTTAACCTGTACATTACATTTCCATGCCTACTGTTTGTCTTAATCACTGGTTAACAAGTGCAAAGTTTGGAAAATCCAAGTAAGGGTTTTTCAGTGGTGTCAAAGCAGGAAACCTACCAGTCTATGGATCAATTTTGCTATGCAGATATAAACCCATTCAAAGGAGTGACGAAATCACAAGTAACCGAGGTGAAGAGGCAAATGTTCAGTTTGTCATTAACCATGAGTTGTTTAGAAAGTTTCAATCCTCCATGAGAAAATCAATGGTGGAAATAGTTCAGATCTTGAGAAAAATTAATCGTCAATGGAATGCCTCTGGATCAGATCAGAATATGGTCAAAGGGAGCAAATTCAATCAATGATAGGGTCTCAATCAACTCTTTGCAAGTTTGCACAGGGAAGAAGATAGTACATTTGAGGACAAGCAACAATTACCACTTCATTTGAAAGATGAAATGGCAAGGTATCATGTAGATTATAATGCTTTAAGTCAAACAATATGTAATGATTTACCTTTTGATGACTTCGACAAAAAAAGAAAGAGGAGCCCAAGAAGAGAAAGAAGGGAGTTGATGAAGAAAGAGGAAAAGCCAGAATCAAAACGGAAAGAAGTTGCTAAGAAGGAGATTAATGAGCATGAATTCAAGAACCCCGAAGAACAGTCAAACACAGAACAAAAGATCGATTAAGTCTTGGTGGAGCAACCCTTGCTTATTGAACACGAAGAGGCCACGATAGAAACAAATGTCCCAATCCATGAACCATCCACTGATCTGACAAAAGGAGAGCCATTGCAGCAGGAAATTGATTTCCAAAGCTATTATGTTAAGGAGGATGTTTTAGTTGATTCTAATGCTGAGATTACAAGCCACAAGGATGATTGCATTGGAAAGAATCTGCCATAGGCTTCCCACTCTAAAGGAGGTAAGTACTCTCATCATTTATGCTTGAGATATGAGATTGACAACAAAGATCTATTTCAGTTTTACCATAATGAAAAGCATATTTATATGGTAAATGTGGAAGGGTGTATAAATTATTTTGTCCAAAACTGCCAATACATTCTGGTTTGGGATCCAGGAGATCATTTATCTTTGATAAAGGATATTCAAAAGCATGTGAGAGTGATAGAGTAATAGACACAACTTGTTGTATGGGGCATGTGGCCTATTTGCTTCAAGTTCCAGATTATTTTTATTCAAATAATTTTGATAGAGGCAGTGATGTTACTTTTGAATCTACCATCTCTTGTGAGCGGAAGGGATTGAAGTTTGTCAGGAGTCACTTAGGGTGTGTTGTGCATTCTAACCACATTGTGAAAGATCGGTATCCACAATCTATAAATCACTAAAGGGAGCCAAGTACAACAAATTTTGATATTGTGACATTCCACGATGATCTCACTACTCCCTACATCATGAAGACACAACCTTTTACTATCATATTCAAGAGACAAGGTGTGTAAAGATTTCTATATCATAGATTTAGAGAGAATCAAAACAATTTTGGGTTTGCAAAGGCTACATCACATTGAAGAAATGATTATGGAGATCAAGAGGTTTTCCTTAGGAAATATGCTTTATTATGTTAATGCTTGGTTTGATAATGTCTGGTCTGTCTTGGATGTACTCGTATCATTCTCCTACGGTGGCCACTAAATGAGATATTTGGAAAATGAGAATTTCTTGCTGAAGAGCACCAACTAAATACGTCTGGGATAAGTGTGGCTGCAAGATGCATGAACCAAAGGCTACTGCAAAAATGGTTTCAGACTTTATATCTTCTGATTTCTATAATCGCAGCTATTATAATTTACTGTTAGCATACGAACAAGTGTTTTCTGTCACAAGGTTGAAAGGTTCCAGGAGTATACAGTTCCTTATGTGTGGATTGTGTGCTATTAATCAGTTATTCTGAGCTTCCAAATTATGCAAGGTGCTGATTAATGACTGCTGTATCAATTTTATATTATTGATGATTATATTTTCAGACTGAGATTTATCACAACTGCATGTCCTTATAATAAGTTGATGGATTGCTATTTTATAAATGGTCAGATCAATCAACAATCAAGCACTTGAAGAGGAAATCTCAAGAAGTGCTGCCAGCAGCAGATGAAGTTGGTTTTGAGAAGATTTAGCTGACCTGAGGGAGAATGATAGACTGATGAAAGTGACTCTGGTAGAAATCCGAGATCTATATAAGCAAGGTGGTGCTGAAGGTAAATGCATGAGGACATGTTTAATGAAGGAGACAAAATAGTAGTCATCGGTACAAATTTAAATTTAGCCGACGAAATTGAAAAGTCAGAACAACAGATCGAGGAGAAATCAAACTTCCATAATGTCTCTATGGGGTATGATGAAACACTTTCTTCGACACCAGCAACGAACAAGGAGCCAAGAAAGCTAATGGATAGTGCAAAAGATCAGAGAGGCCTCTACAACGGTCAGGAATTGATGAAGAGAACCAAGCATGCTAAGATGATACCTTCCCAAGCAAAAGAGAAATTGCAGAAAATTAAGTGAAGGCATGAACACATGGGTTCACAATGTTGGATGCTCCAACTGATGCTCTTAGAACTCGTATAAATCAGCCAAATTCAATCAACGGGTTCTAAGATCAGTGGCCAACAAACGAGAATTAACCAGAGGTTAATTTCACTTGTACTTCAGGCTATGTAGGACCTAGGAGGGTGACCCTTTCAGCAACATCCAAAGATTCACTCACACACTCAACAGGATGTTGCATAACAGATGCTGTTCTCGCAAAAATATTTGCCAAGTAACATAAAATATCACACAAAATTGGCTCAGACCTTGCTGGCACTCTTTCATGCTAAACCATTTTGATGATTATTTCAGACTCCTTTACATTTATAGTTATTTTTTGAAAGATTGTCGCAACAGCTTTAAACATGGAAATGGAGTAAGCCTATACCAAACAGACATCACCTAGTTTAGGCAAATTTGGCTTATTAAGCAGTTCAACATTTACTTTCCGCAACTGTTTGGATGACTGGTAGAGTAGGAGATATTATGTTTTTGTTACTTTCTATTATCTTGAGGGATAAAAAATATAGTATGTTTTTGTTACTTTCTATTATCTTGAGGGATAAAAAATATAGTATGTTTTTGTCACTGATTTATTCAGATAATCAGCAAGTAAAATAAAAATGAAGACCAAAAAAATCAGGGGGTGATAGCATACTAATTATAAGCTATCTTTTCTGGACATTTCCCCCTTATTAAGATGGCCAACGTTAAACAGATGCCAAAACAAGAATGATACCTTTTGCAATATTCACCTATTTTGTTTGACATATAGCAATACTGAAGAAAATTTCATGAAACTGGAAGCTTATATCACGTTAAGCATAAGCCTCAGAGTATGAGAATGAACTTTGAAGTGACAATTTGTACTTTACAAACAGTATCACAGTTTTTTATGGATATCGTATATCATACAATACAGGCTCCGTTGAGGTCAAACTGTATCAAAAGACAGTGATATACTGTGTAATCATAGTGCATGCCAGAAAATAGAGAAAAACATAATTTGTAAGTGTAATACATATGAAATTTCAATTTGCACAAAACTCTGTATGTATTCTATTTTTCCACCTACTTTCTGTTTCTTCAGTCGCTCACATTTTAAAAAATTCAGTACACACCTACCATGTATGTCAGTTGTCTTCCTAGCAGCCAATTAATGAGATTTAATCTTGCAAACATTTCTCTGGCAAGATTCCAACATTTCCCTTATTATCTCTTTGATTGTCTTTTTGGCTTTGCTCATTACCTTTCACATTGCGATCACACACACTCATCGTTATAAAAAAAATTATTCCATGCTGATGAAGAACGTACAAATAATTGTTTTGGGGGCATCTCTCCCCCTACCCCTGCCAGTCCCACTCTCCCACACCACACCCCGCCCGCCCTCTTCTCCCTCTATCCTTCCCTCTCTCTCTTGGTTTACATTTGAGTAAGTTATATCACCAGACATAACATTAACAAAAGTTTGCCCTGTTTAGAAGATGAATATCGTATACACCGGGTGCAAGGGTGAAATTGTGCACTAAAGTACAGGATTGTGACTTATCCTCCTCCATATCAACTCCAACTCATGTTCTTGGTTTATATTTGAGCTAATATATCACCAAACTTAATTTCCATTGTTTCAAAGAGTTTGCCCAGCGATGAAAATCATAAACACGCAGGGATAGAATTCTGCACTAAAGTAATGGATTGTGATTCCTCCGGCAATTTGGTATAAACCATGGGTAACCTAAATCACTTTCAATCAACCAGTGCATATCTACCCGCTGGATGTTATCCAAGAATGTCTACAACAGCCATGTGACGGGCAAATAACACCGCGCCGTGCATTTAAGCCCTCAGATTCACCAGTTCAAAACAAATAAATCCTGCCCCAGCTCTAGGGGCAATGAAACTGCACATAAAACCTTAATACATCGTATACAATTGCATTGCACGGATAGGCTAATGTCTTTAGAAGGAATTGCGTAATCTGGATCGTCGAAGAGGACGAAATAACAAATCACGATCTTACGGTTGGGAAGACACAGACTAATTCATCTCAACAAGTTTAAACAAATTAAAGTTGTAATCATTAGTAGCTGAGCTTGAATTTACATAAATTTTATCCCTGGTTTATAAAGCTTGGAGATCTCAATAAGGGAAGTGCACATATATGCAGGATCCAAGAATCATAATTGGGTAAGCGTAAGGTCCATACCTTAGAAGTACCTCGATAATGAGTCCATGAGCCCCAGGCAGATGAATACGGTTCTCCTATATTGTAGGGCAGCTCTCTGATACCCCCTGCTCCAGATCCCGCTACGACGCCTTTCAAAAATCTCAGCATTTCCACGCTCTAATTTGTTTCACGAGATTGCGATCCTGAGCTGTTAGTGCTGTGAAGTGTAATTACATGGAGTGGATCCAAAAGCATTGGCTTTTTATTTTGTATTTTTCGTCATGGAATTTATACTCGGTGCCTCACAGTAAAGGCTCTTCTTTTGTACTGCTTTTCGGGGGAACTGTTGTGGAAAAGGGCCTGCTTAACTGCCATTGACGAGTAAAAGAAACAGGTCATGTAATTTTTTTTTCTCAATATTCTTGTCTTGATATAAAATGGCGAAGGAAACAACTCGACATATAGGTACAGAATTTAGTAACGTCAAATGAAACTAAGAGAGTTTATAGGACCAGAGGAGTTAAAAAATCAAAGAAGTCAGCCTTCGCCCAGACAATTGAATACATAGAATACACAAAGGTTATATTTTGCATTTGTTTTTTTTTAGATTTTTGTTTTTTTTCCCATACTTGGTGAATTTTAAAAAACAAAAATCCTCATAGTTTGTGAATTTTAATTTTCTAAATTATTTTTCTAAGTTTTTTTATAATATGATAGATATTTATGTAAGTTGATTTGCTATTTATTTTAAAGTATTGTAAATATTTTTCTATATGAAACATTTTATAAAATGATATTATTTTATTTCTATTATTAATTTGGATTGTAAAAAGAAAATATTATTTTTCTAATTTTTATAATTTTATTATCATACTTATAATTTTCATTTCTTGTGCAAGCTGATAATGAGCCCACAGAACTTCTCAATGTACTCCTCGCTGAATAGGTTATGTCAAGAGCTATCAGATATAGTATTCGCAAATTTATCCATGTTGTCCTTGTAGGCTTCGGCACTAAAGTGATGTTCGGTTTCCACTTTCCCAGAATTGCAAAACATGCAAATTATCTCTTCCCAAACCTCTTTTGGCCTCTTCCAACGCCCGGTCTCACAGCAGAGTTGATGAGAGTTGGTTCTTAGTTGAGCAATATGAATTGTAGCTTTCCAAGAAATGTTGGCTCCCATGTACGCTTTTTGGAGTTGATCACATGTCGGGTTGAACTCATTGATATAATAAATTTTCTTCCTTCCAATCCCATTTCCCCAATTTCTCTTGTAAAATTTCTCCATAACAAAGACCTTTATTTCTTTGTTATTTGTGGGGCACATATTGAATTGGATATTCCATTTACTCATCCACTTGATGTTTTGTTGCATCCACGTCTTTTTTCGTTTACACAATGTATCATTAAAGACAAGGCTAGGCCATCTATCTCCTTCCATTTTTTCGATTCTTTTTAGATAGCCTATGAGGCGAACCATACCAAGTGCCTCGATAGGGGCCATCCCCATTTCACTTAGCATGATATCATATGGGATGGTGCTTTTGATTTTAAATTTGCTCGTGATCAAACGCTTTTGGATTCCCTCGATTTGCTTCCATTGTGCTATTGAAGTGATGTTGGCCCATAATTCACACCCATAAAGAACAACCGACAACACAAGAAAACGAAACAAGGTTTGAATAGTTTTCCAATCCCAAACCTCGACTTCATGACACGTGTTTTGAAAAGCATAAAATGTCTTCCATCCACCTAATGTCATTTTATTTCTGCAGCCTGCCCAGCTTAGATTTTTGTTGAAATTAATGCCGAGATATTTATACTCCACAACTTCCTCAAGAACGCTACCACCAAAATAGAATTCATGTTGATGTTATTTTTCATTATTAGAGAAAACCATAACTTTAGTATTGTTGATATTAACCTGCATCCCCACTGTTCTGCAAAAGCGCTCAAGAGAAAATAAATGTTATTGCAAACCACATGCAGATTTGGCAATCAAAATGAGATAATCTGCATAGAGGAGCAGCTTTATTACAAATTCACCTAACTGGATACCTTCACCATTATGCATGTTTAACCACTCTTCAAGTTTTTGATTAAGGAAAACAGGTTTTGATGGGTTCCTAAAACCCTACAGAGCTATATATAAAAAACCTAGAGCATATAAACATTAAGTATCAACCAGAATGAAACAGGCAGTCCAAACAAAATAGTCCCAGTAAATACAGAAAGCCAGGGACAAAACCCCTAAAAAACCAGGGAAATAAAACCAGGGGCGCAAATCAGGCAATGTCTCTGAGAATCTCAGCAGCACGCATCTCCAGCTCGGTCATTCTACCCGCAGCTTCTTTTAGGTCAGTCAGCTCTTTATCAGCTTCCTGGTTTTCCATCTTCTTAGTGGCCTCTCTTATCCTCTTCTTATTTCCCTCTTCTGGTAGCTTCTCCCTGTCAGTATTCAGCGGCTGATCCTCCTTATTCCCTCTTTGCTCTTCAAATTTGTTAATGATCACCTTAATATTATCATTTGAAGCCTTTAGTATATTGTAGCTTTGCTAAGCTATTTTGACCATTGAGTCTTCAATGCTTTCGACTCTTTTCTTCAGCTCGTTCACTCTGCTATCCAGCTCCCTATCCTCCGCAATGTTCTTATCTTCAAGTTTATCGATATATAAGCCAAACAAAGTAGGGGATAGAGGACAACCTTGTTTGACCCCAATATCACTCCTAAAACATTTTGAAATGTCAGCTGAAGTTCTGATTTTGACTTTCACCTCTTCATATATCCTATGAACAACAGCTTTGAGATGCATAGGAATCCCCAATTCTTCCATCCTAAGCCAAAGCTTGTCCCTAGGAACAACGTCAAAAGCCTTTTTAAAGTCAACAAAACAACAAAAAACCTCCTCCTTTTTCTCCCACCCTTTTCAATAATGTGCCTCAAGGTGACACAGTGATCAACTGTCGAGTGTTTTGGCCTAAAACCAACTTAGCCTTTTGCACGTTTATGGTTTTCTTCCACCCATTTGCTGATCTTAGTTTCTATCATGCTGCTAAAAGTTTTGCAAAGAGAGGATTGATCCTTATTGTCTTGTAGTTGGAGGGATTGTTGACATCACCACTCTTAAAAAGTGGTATTGCAAGGTTGATTGTCCAATCTTTAGGAAACCCCTCTTGGCTAATATTGTTGAAGATTTATGTAATGTGTGATGCAAGGGTTTTCATACCCCACTTGAGATACTCTGCTTGAAGCTCAACTAGGTCTTTTGCTTTACCCACACCCAACTTCTTAATACCCATCTCTACCTCCTGGACAGTGAAAAGATTTGTAGTATTGTTGACCAAGGGTGGTTGGTCCACTCCACCTTCTTGCTCATAGTGTTTCCTAGAATAGTCAAACCATTGGGTGGCTGTAATATTATTTTCAATTTGCTTCTTCCTTGGTTGGAGTTCTTTCCAAAAAAGTTTGGGGTTATTTCTACCCAGGGAAATTAGCTCCTCTCTCCTTGTGAACATAAAATCAATTTTTTCTTCTTTGGGAATTGTTTATAAGATTTAATGTCAAGGTTTGTTTTATTTGACTCCCTTAGGTTTCTCCTAGCCGTCTTGCATTCCTTATCAAACCACCCATTAGCTGGAAAATAATTAGTTTTAGATTTTCTATTTTTTATTCTCTTGCATTTTGAGAGAGCCTCATGGGTCAGACATGATAACACATGGCTATTAACAGCATGCCTCTGCCTATGCTTCCCCCTACAAAGCCTCTCAAGAGTAGCCCTAAAGATGTTACCTTTTTCTAAAGTCAACAGAATTCTACCCTGAGAAGGAGGTTGTTGAGGGCATTGGATTTTTGCCCCAAGTTGTCTATCCTTTGCCCAACACAAATTTATGTACAACGATCTATGGTCTGATCTAAGATCCCATATGTGTTCCCCAATTACAACTTCCTCAATTCTCTCATACAAATTCTGTGAACAAATTGCATAATCTACCACTCTCGCCCCGTTGTAGGTGTTGCAAGTGAAATTGCCCGACTTAGACCATCTAGCCAAACCATTGCAAATTATTAGATCAAAAGTGCCACATAGAGTGATCAATTCTTCCCCAAAATGATTGCAGCCTTTATCATCTTTTGATACTCTTTCCCACTGATGTTTTCTCTTTTTTGTGAGCCAAATAGGATTACCATTTTCTTTGGAGCTGAAAATATTGGTTTGACAATTTGTTGTTCTAGCATTGAAATCTCCGACAAGAAGAACATCCCCAAGCTGCGAAAAAAAACATCTTTCTTTAAGGTAGCATAGCAGTCATTGTGATATAAGCCACACTTTTTATAAGATTTAGATTCTTGTGGGGCAAAGTATCATGCTACGATCCTGAGAAGACTGTTCTTTTCCACAATTTTGAGCCATATGAATTGTTTATTATAATCTATATTTTCCAACTGAATGACACGTCCTTCCCTTTCTTTTACTAGAACCATTATGCCTCCATGGCCTTTACCATTTCCCGCTGCCTCATTCCACACTGTCATCTTCCAGTAGCCTTCAAACAATGGAGTCTTACGTCCTTCATGCTCATGTGTCTCTATGAGACCAATAATTTATTTTCCTTCCGCAATAGGTCCTAACCCAGACCCACGCCTCCAAGGATAACCTCTGCAATTCCAGCAAACTAAACTTAAGGAAGCCTAGGTTGAACTTGATTGCTATTTGTTTTGATGTGGAAGACTCAGAGTTGAGTTATTATCGTTATGAGTGAATGTTGATCTTGTCGTATCGTTGTCTGTTGAAGTGTTTGTTTTCACATCTTTGTTGCTCACTTGCTGCTCTACATTGGGGCGATGACCAAAATGAACAATAACTACTTTTACCTTGAACATCCAAGCCCCTTTGCCTTCATTTCTAGTTGTTCTAATTTTTTTCCATTTCCATCCTTCTTTCTTCTTACTGCCTCATAGTTAGATATTCCTCTAAAAAGAAGCGAGAACCCCTCAAGAGATGTTTTTTGCTCAATAAATTTTGTTTGTCACGAATACTGGGCATGACTACCTTAATGGGCCTATCTCTCTAATCATATGATTTTCCAACCCTCCATGCTTGGCAGATTTGACCTTGCCACATCAACACTTCTTGTAGGAAGTCCCTCATTAAGTCAAGGGTGTGTTCACCTTCACCATAATCTTTTATCCCTTTGATCATTATAATAGATGCCTTAATTTGCCTTTCCTTGACCTCCCTATCTTGTGTGCTCTTCACGTGATTCTTAGCCTCCTCACCCACATGTGCAAAGTGTTTGTTGTTTTTATCCCAAGTTTTGGTAACTTCTAATAAAAAATTCTCCTCTTCAACCTCTGCCTTTCCCAACAAACTAGCATGATATATCAGTATATCCTTGTCGTGAGATGTCTCAGCATTTTCTACCTTGTTTGCTTCCAATGAAACTCTCAAATTTTTCCATTCATCCTTCATATTTTGCCATTCAACCTTCATGTTCTGCCATTCAGGTTTCCCAGCTAAGAGTGTTTCTTGCAACTGTGAGATTTGAACTTTTAAAGCATTGTTATTATCTGTAAGAGATTTATTTGTTGCACTCAGGACATGTATTTTGAGGCCACTTTCTTTCTCTTTAACCTCTAGAAGTTCCAACCTCCTTGGCGATCAAAAGTTCTTTCACATATAGATAAGGACGCCAAGTGAGAGGTGTAGAAGTAGGACTATAAGTGACGGGTTCAACAAAGTTACTACTGTTGCACAAATGAATGTTGCCACCTAAATGCATGAAGGGGGGCACATTTTGACACCATCTTTTTGTCTTGTCTCCTGCTTAATCACCCTCTGACTGTGTTTTTTTCTTTTCATGTGACCATTTCATACGGGCAAGTCTACATTTTAAAATGCCTTTAAATTGTTTAGCGTTGACCTAGATATATTTTCCTGTCTTGCCAAGTGAGGCAATTTTTACTTGTCCCAAATGATTAGTTTAAAAGTGCACCAGAATTTCTTGACCATTTTTACCAATGAAATTGTTTGTTTTCCCATTGTTTGTTTTTCCATTGTACGAAGGATCAGAAGAGACAGAAAGAAAAAGACAACTGCAAGAATAAATAAAAAAGAAAATGTGCACACCTCAAAACTGCTTATGTTTGACATACAGGGTCCCTCTGGTCTAGAAGCCACCCACGACATGCCTTTATCAAAGAAACCCCGACATTGCCTGGGCCCACCTGCCTGCCTGCATGCCCACTTGCAAGACCACCTGCAAGCCCTTGCCCTGACTGCATGTGTGCCCTCATTGTATGCCTCTCTATGGTAACACCAAAGAAACATGGTAGACTGGGTCCGTCTGTACTAATAAAATATACACTCCCTGCGAGCCCACATGCGAGCCCTTTCCCTGCCTGCGTGGATAAAGTCATGTAGAGATACCTGTGTGGATACCTGCGTGTCTTTCCCTGCCTAAGTGCCCTTGCCTACTGATGTAAAGATACCCGCGTGGATACCTGTGTGCCTTTCCCTACCTATGTGATATATGGCCCAAACCATCCAATTAAATCCTTTTCTTTGAGTAATTTGATTAACAGATCATTATATGTGAACATAGAAAAAAAAATGATAATACATTATCTAGTATTTTTGTTTGCTATCAAAAATAATAATAATATTTAATTTTTATTTTTATTTAATCAACAAATATTCTTAAAATGAGTTTTTAATTGTAAGATACATTTTTTCCCCTAGGGTAATTTGATCAATAGATTATTATATGTGAACATAGAAAAAATTGGTAGTATATTGTCTAGTTTTTTTTTTTAAATTTTTTTACTATAAAAAATAATAATAATAATTTATTTTATTTTTATTTAATCAACAAATAGTCTTTAAATGATTTTTTAATTGTACTTGACAACATTGTTATTTACATTAAACAATTTATGAGTGCAACTCACATCAATTTATTCCAATGTCATTTCCATCCTCTAAAAAAAAAAAAAAGATACAATTGGTATTTTCATCTTTTAGAAAGAGGAAAAAATGATATAAAACATATGTAAACTATTACTAGCAACTTCTCACACAATATTTTTATATCAATTGAATTTCAATTATAAGAATTAACATATTTTGACATCCTTAGGGGTACATAAGTCGTGATAAGGTCGACTTCATAATGTTTTAAATTCCAAATCTACTATTTAATCTTAGTTCTTGTGACCAATTGTTCTCCTATTATTGGTATGTCCAATATAAGAATGTTTATATTTGTTCTAATTTTTTATAAGATTAGTTAAAAATAGTTTATAATGAATCCTAATACTGTTATCATTATCGTAAAAAAATAAAGTTCAATGGGTGCCCAAAAGAAGTTTGGTGTTTGTATTTGTATTGGCTCATTGAATATATAGTTTTATCTAATTACATAATTCTTCGACCAATTGTTCAATTTTTCATTTTAACATATGTCCTTGTATTGTTCATTAGTAATTTGAGGCCACGCATTTAATTTAGTTTATCATTACCTATTTCAAGTTGGCTTAGTTTTCATGTGCAAGTATTTTTTATTCAAGCAAACAACATCCGAATTTGGCATTATTTGTAGTGAGTATGGGTTGAATTACGAGTGAACTTTCATGTTTAAAGGACTTAGTACAACACTAACAGGATAAAGGTAGTAATGAGTTCTACAATTATTGATGCAAGGAGGGTATGGAAGAAGGGGCCAAGGGCTCTCCCTACTACCAGACCACCTTGCTGAACCAATGAGAAATCCACACAACACAATGAGAGAAGAAACAACAGAAATCCTTTATCAGTAATTGATCAAAATTATTACATGTCGGGTTGTAAGGCCTTCCCAGATTTGGCCATATATTCAATGAATTACAATAAGATCTTCATACAAAAGAGATCACAGACCTTCGATCTCAATATCTAAACATTTGCTTTCTTTCTCTAAGATTGATACCTAAACTAAGAACATACAAAAGAATATATACAGGAGTCCACCAAAGAGGTCTACACCCAAATCCATAAGAGAGACCCATTTTTAGGTCCACACAGATCCCAATGAGAGACCCCACATGAATTCAAAAATAGAAATTAAATATAGAAGTTGGTCAGATCAGGATAAAACCTCTCGGGAAGATGATCACCGAAAATCAGCAACCGTCAGTAAGGACATACCCGAGCATCATAAAACCCGTCAGTAAAGAGATCACCGAAATTCGTCGGTAAAAGCATACCCGAGCATCAAAAAACCCGACGGTAAAGAGATCACCGAAATCCATCTGTAAAGCATACCCGAGCAACAGAAGACAAACTAAAAAGAAAAAGTAAACATCTTTTTGGTTGAGCAGGATTGCCAAAGACTAAAGATGCTCCTACATCAAACACCTGGGGTTACAAGAAATGATTCCCCAAATCATGTATCGGGTCCAACCTGAAATGAATTCAACTTAGATTGAGAAATCCAAGATGAGTCCTCAATCAGTCTGTTCTTCCACTTTACCAAATACTCCATGTATTATTTTCCTCTTATACTTCTGCCAACTCTCTGTTTCAAAATCTTTTCAACTTCCTCTATCTACTTCTTCGGATAATCACTTGGTACTGTCACTTCATCAGGTTCATGATATTCATACAAGTCTGAAATATTTTATATAGGTGATATATCCATGTCATCAAGTAATTCAACTTCATAAGCATTCCACTGTCAAATCTTCTCAGTATTTTTCAAGGACCAAATTTCTTCATCTTCAGATTACCATATATTCCAATAGTAAATCTTCCTTTCTTCAAATGAACCATTACAACATCACCAACTTCAAATATTTAATGTCTTCTTGATCTGTCTGCATTATCCTTGTATTTCTGATTACTTTTCTTCGGCTTCTATTTTACATCTTCATGCAATGTCTTCATGAACTCAGCAAATTCTTTTGCTTCTGCACTTCTTTTCTCTTCACCAGCAATATCTCTCAAATCTGATATACCTCTCAGTTGTGTGCCATGAATAATATCAAAAGGTGTCTTTCTAGTACTTCTATTCACTGAACTGTTGTATGCAAACTCTGCTTGTGCCAACATCAAATCCCAATTACTTGGTGTGTCTCCAACTAAGCATCTCAACAAATTACCCAAACTTCGGCTAACAACCTATGTTTGTCCATCAGTCTATGGATGAAATGTAGAACTAAACTTCAACTTAGTATCCAACTTCTTCCAAAGTGTTCTCTAAAAATAGCTAACAAACTTACTATCTCAATTAGAGATGATACTCCTCGGTAATCCATGCAATCTGAAAATCTCCTTAAAGAAAAGATTTGCTATATGTATTGCATCTGATGTTTTCTTACATGGTATGAAATGTGTCATCTTAGAAAATCTATCCACAACAACAAATATGGAAGCATTACCTCTAGCAGTCCTAGGTAAGCCAAGAACAAAATCCATGCTGATATCACTCCAAGGTTTCTTAGGAATAGTAATAGGTGTATAAAAAAATAGTATTCTGACTTACTCCTTTTGAAACTTGACAAACTCCACATATTTTCACAAATTTTTGAACATCCTTATACAACTGAGGCCAAAAATACCTCTCCTTCAGCAAACTCAATGTCTTATCAATACCAAAGTGTCTAGCCAATCCACTACTATGTTTCTCCTTTATCAAATTAGTTCTCATAGAACCTCTTGGTATGCACAACTGAATACCTTTAAACAAAATATCTTCCTGAATGAAATAGTCTTCATACTTACTTGATTGATTTGAATTAGGTGCTCTGCACACTCTCCACTACTCTAAAAAATCAGGATCACTTTCATACAGCTTCTTCATGTCATCAAAACCAAGAACTTCAATTCTCATTTCAATCAACAAAGATCTTCTTCTACTCAATGTATCAGAAACTTTGTTAGAAACTCCACTCTTATACTTTATCACAAATGTGAAACTCTGCAAATACTCTACCATTTCATATGTCTCTGATTCAACTTATTCTGATTACCCAAATACTGTAAAGCCTTGTGATCAGTATACAACACAAATTCATTTGGCATCAAATAATGTCTCCATTTCTTCATAGCTTGAACAATAAAATAGAACTCTTGATCATAGACAAAATATTTCCTCTTTGCATTATTCAACTTCTCACTAAATAAAGCAACAGGTTTACCTTCTCGAGTCAACACAACTCCAATTGCACTTCCACTTGCATCACATTCAACTTGAAATACCTTATTGAAATCAGGTAATGCTAACACAGGTAATTCAACAACTTTCAACTTCAAAGTCTCAAAACTCTTATCGGCTCCATGTGTCCACTTGAATTCTCTTTTGTCTCCTCTCATTATTTTAGTCATAGTGTTACAAATAGAACTAAAATTTTTGATCAACTTTGTGTAAAAACTTGCCAATCCATGAAATGATCTTACCTCAATGACATTTTCAGGTGTAGGCCAACACAATATAGCTTCAACTTTATCAGGATCCATCTTCAAACCATCAGTTGAAATACACAATCTCTTCTTTCATGAAGGAACACTTCTTCAGATTTATCAACAACTTTTCCTCTTTCAATCTCTACAACACTTGCCTTATATGCATCAAATGCTCTTATCTAGTCTTACTGAATATCAGAATGTCATCCAAATATACAATCACACACTTATTCAAGAATTTCTTCAGAACTTCATTCATTAACCTCATAAAAGTACTCGGTGCATTAGTTAAACCAAATGGCATAACCAACCACTCATATAAACCTTCCTTTGTCTTGAAAGCAGCCTTCCACTCATCACCTTCTTGGGTTATGATCTGATGATATCCACTCTTCAAATCAATTTTGGTAAAATATCTTGCTCTACTCAAACAATCCATTATGTCATCCATTCTCGGTATAGGAAACCTATACTTCACTGTGATTTTATTAATTGCTCTGGAATCAGTGCACATTCGTCATTCTCCATTCTTCTTAGGTGCCAATACAGCTGGTACTGCACATGGGCTCAAACTTTCTCAGATTAAACCTTTGTTCAACATTTCATGAACCTGTCGATTAAGCTCTTCATTTTTGGTAGGTGTTAACGGATGTGGTGCTTTGTTCAATAAACTAGCTCCAGGAATCAGATCCATACAGTTACTGATATCTCTTATTGGTGGCAAACCATCAAGTACATTATCTGAAATTATATCCTTGTACTCAGTGAGTAACTTTCTAACTTCTGCAGGAATGTCATCTTCTGTACTCTTACTCGGTTTGTTAGGAATCAAAGCATAGAAAATATCATTTCTTTTCAAATCCTTAACAAACTGTCTACCTTCCATCAGACAAAATTTCACAAATGTACATATCTCACCAACAAATTCTTCAACCAAAGGTAACAAAACTTGCTTCTTACCATCAACCCAAATAGAATATCTATTCAATCTTCCATCATGTATAGCATGTCTATCATATTGCCAAGGTCTACCCAACAAAATATGA
>MU225720.1:4236701-4255499 GCA_018584345.1 Thuja plicata
TAGTAATTTGTTTAATCCATATAAATGTCATACTCGGGAGTCGAGGTTTATACAAATAAAGTGGACTTATTAATGGACCCATTAATTGTGTAAAGTATCAAGATAACTATTGAGACTAAAGGTCTTAATAGGAAGAATTCGCTTGCAAATTGAAGTGAGAAGAACATTGTTCCGATATTTCAAGCTAATCTGAACAAGGGACATTACATTATGCATGTTTTGATCTAGTATTACTTCATTTATATCATTTGTAAATTTTCGTATAGCTAATAAATTGCTTAATTTAGATCATTTTGAATTTACAAATTCCTTGGGTTGGGGCCTCGCTTGATTAGTGAGAGCTTTCTGTTATGAAGCACAAGGCTATGAGGTCTAGTCCCCCCAACCCATGTGGTACTGAGGGACGTCACTGGTCACATTAAAAAGTTTACCCGGTGTACTGCAATTTATAGGGGGGTGCTATACCCGATTCCTACAACCTTTTTTTTTTTACAAATTCCTTCTAAATTGGGTCTATCCTAAGGGTGTCATGGTTTATAGGGAAAACTTATGAAATTTTAGATAAAATATTACTAATTAATATTATTTATTTGAAATTAGCTCAGATTCAAGCACCAATACCTAGTATGTAGGAATTTGCAACATTTTTTAATAAAAATAGGCAATGGAATAAGTTGTGAACATAATTCTAAGCTTCAAAAGTTATTTGATTTTATTTTTGAAGAAAAACATATTCATTCAAGCATGAATATAAAAGACCATCACATCCTCTAGAATTACGAATGAATATTTGTATGGGAACAAATTGTAATGTATGTAAATGTGATCTAAACCTAAACTAGGATTCAAACCCCAAATCCCATAAATTACATTTGAGAACAACCAATAGGCCCAATTACAAATTATTGGAAGAGTTGGCCACACTATGGATTGATTATTCTCTTTAGAACTCTATTTAATTTGATTTGATTTGGATGTGATTGGAAAGTGGCAATAAGAAAACTAGGCTAAAAGGTACAAAATGGACAATAATCAACATAAACCAACAAATGCATATTTGAGAGCCAACCATGATATATAAAATTGGAAAGAGGATGTAGAGAAAGGATTGTGTATGAAATCTAAGCTCAAAGTGGCAGGTCTAATTTTCTAGATCCATAGTCCTTTAGGTGTTCCAAGTTCTTAACAGTCATCAAACTATTCTCAAGAGCCCCAAAATAGTCTCTAATCTGACTTTCATGAAAAATCACTAGGACTATGGTGCTAAGTTTCCTAGACACACTGATGGGCATTACCAAATCACTCATGTCTTTATCTTTTGTATGCTCTTATGCCTCAAATCTAGACCTGAAACCTATCTCTAGTCTTGTATCTACATACACTAAGAGAAAATGATATTTGTGTTGTATAGGGGCTTACCTTAGTCAAGCACTAGGTCTTGAATCAACCCAACGACAATAATGACATTAAAAGGAAATCTCAGATTACTTGAATTGTAAAGATTATACCCTTGATTAATGATTCAATGCTCTTGGAATAAGTCCACCAAATGTTGATGCAATAACATGAAGAATCATGACAAAATCCATCATAAAATCATACTTGGAGATACCTTGATGTGGATTCCATGCTTACTTGATGCTTCTTAGATCACTTTTTCTCTTAAGAAATATGTTCTCTTGAGAAGAACGCAAAGATGTGTCGTGAATGTGGGATAAAATGAATAGGTGGAGATGTATTACATAGTGTCCTTAAGGATATTTTGCCTTAAAGTTGATCTAAACCTATCATATTTTAATTCCAAAGATGGAATTGGGGATCTCAAGGCTTCCACATTATCCACCCTTAAGTTTGGCCAAAAAGGACGCTTCAATATTTTGCACATAGTCTACACTTAGTTAATTATTCCAACACTTTTTGGCTCAAATTTTGGGGATAGAAAGATAATAGGGCCTAGTTACTAGAGTTTAAATCCACTTTGGTGTGGGAGAAATCAAAGTGGGGCATTTTTTCCATTGAACCTGAAATGAGATAGGACCCATATAATAATAAATTGACATAAGACAAAGGGTACACTTAAAATAAGGGTCCAAAGAGGAGTGTGTAGAGATTTAAAATATGACAAGGCTCATATCTTTGATATAATATTAATTTAAATACAAAAGTAGTTTTAAAAGTTGTTAGACGAATGATAAATCTAAAGTGTGTTAGGAGAGTGTGAAATTGGACTCATTAATAAAAGGAGTAGGATTTATGACACGACATTTTTCCCTCACTTTAGCCCAAGTATAAACTTACGCTCATTCTCATCATAAAGTAGAAATGAAGAGATAGAGAATCTGAGAGAAAGACAAGCTAGGGATAAGATGTCATCAAATTTTAAGGATGATCAAGCCCCTAAGGATAGGATTCTATCAATATATGTTAAAGACCTTCAAATACACACAAAGAAAACAATGTTAGTACTAAACAAAAGGCTCCAATTCAACTAGTTGAAGAGACCTCAACATTGAAAAATGTCTCAACCAATAATATCATTCTTAACATTTTATTGCAAGAGAAAAAATGGACTTAAAGAAAGAACAAGGGCATACACCAATTATAGAGAGAAGAAATTGAGAATTCCATTTTCCAACAAGATGTGCTATGTTGGTTGATGCATGCATGGTCCAACCAAACAATCACATTAGTAAACCACATTATACTAGGTAATCGACACGAACAACAACAATAACCAACACCCATGGATGTGTGACCAACAACTATTACACTAGCAATCCATGTTGTACTAGATGACTAACAACAAAAGTTGATAACCATGCCTTAGGATTCACAACATATTAAAACAATATCACTTCACAAATACGTAAATGAACTATTGGAGTTGATGAAAACTCAACCCTAAAGCTCCCAAGAATCACCTGCATGCAAACACCTGCCACAGAAAGAGAGAAGCAAAAGCTATGGAGGCCATAAACAACAGATCTGTGAAAGAGGAAATATCCTCAATTGATTCAATAATAGAATAAAGAATACAAGATGATTCAAGATCAATCATAATTTATTAACAAATACAAAGAGATCAAACCTTATAAAAGAGGATCAAAACCCTAAAAAGGGGAGAAACCTAGGTTGCAAGATAATAATTAATAAAGAATTAATTATTTTATGCCTAAAGTTTAGCTTAAGTGAACTAGAGATAATAAGCGACTTTAATAATTAAATTAGAATGATTTAATTAATAAGTGAATTAACTTAGTACTCTAACACCCCCTTAAGATAAACTTAGGGAGAAGCTAAAAACCTAGAAACAACTATTGAAAGTAGGAAATGGGTCCTGACAACATGGTCTGATTAGGTACAAAAAATCTTCGTAAAGAGGAGAAAAGGAGAAAACCCAGTGGGAAAAACCCCTTTCTGAAAAGAGATGAAGACTAGTGAAGGAATGAAGAAGCCTCCAAATTGGAGAATTTCCCAGAAGATAAGAACAAAGGATGAACATGAAGAACACCACTGAAGCATGAAGCTGCAAAAAATGTCAAAGAATAACTGTTGGAACCTCCACTGTAATAGAACATGATCAGGTAGAGAATATTGTAAACAAAGCCTAAAGATATAATCAATCGAAGGTGAAAGGTTGCCTCCAAAATAGGGATGAAAGAGTTTTGATGTGGTAAATGACCCATCTCACCCAGATGCATAGGTACCCATCCACTGCATCCGCCTAGTATATAGGAACAAATACTGAATACATAAATCATTCCATCAAACCAAGGAAGCATTAGAAACAACATGAGATACCCCCCATAATGCTAAGTAGGGAGAGGAATGATAGGTACACTGAACCAGACTGTCAAGAATAACTGCATGGTGAAGAACCAGGAACATAAAAAGTGCAATAGAAATTACAAGTGCATATAAACGATGGTGTCATGGAGGAAAGACTCTCTTTACACACATCATGAGGCTAATGTGATGGAAGGAACACTCACTTGAAAAAGGTAAATCAAAACCCCCATGGCACTTTATAATGTAGTGTGAGTACAAACAAACACAAAAATGTCCAAGATCCCAAGCATGCATCAGATGACACTTTATCCCAGTGCATTTGCAAACAAGAAAAGCTACATAAATAGGTGTCTACAATGCTCAAGAATGACAAGAAAGTTGTGGAAACATGAATAACAATTAAAAGGGAGTCATCCCATGCAAGGAAAATGATCCCAGGACCTGAAACATCCAAGATAATCACTAGATTGCAAAAAAACAAAAACCTGAATAAAATATACCTAGAGAAGATTATGGATGCGAGACCCATAAAATAAGATAGAGCATTGAACCAACTTTCCAACGACATGCGAAAGTCAAAAAATGGAGTCTGGATGAGCAAGATATGGCTCCCAGAGTGTAAAAAAGAACCCTGACTGTGACTGGCAAAAACAATTGCAAGACGGAAAAATCAGGAAATCAAACCAGAAAATCATATTAGTCTCATAACCAGCTTTCCAGCGATATCTTTTTTGGCCAAAAACACCTTCGTTTTCTCAAGATACGAGAAAAAAACCGAAGAGGGCTCCAAAACAAGAAGAACTCCAAGAAACCTCTGCTAAATCTAGCAGAGATTCACTAAATCTGGCGATGCCTCCAAATCTGGTGAGACTACTAAATTTTTGGCCAAATTTGGCAAATTTACCAAGAATTTTTGTTTTTCTTTTTCATTGCCTTGAAAAACATGCCTAGAAAAAGGGACGTACATGAAATTTTTTTGCCTCCTAATGCAACTGTGTCCAAATTGGATGTGCCTTATATGAAAATAGGGGTTTTGGGCCTTTTTAGCACAACTGTGAGGTTTGTTTGAGCTCAAAGTGCTCCAAAACCAAAATGCCCCCCAAATCCACAAAAATTTTAAACTGAAAACCTCGTGAAAACATAGATCTAAAGAACAAGGCCAAATCTCTCATGAGGAGAACAAGTGCATGAAGATCTGGAGCTTTGATACCATATTGGAGTTAATGAAAACTCAACCCTACAACTCCCAAGAATCGCATGCATGCAAACACCTATTAGCAAAAGATATGGAGGTCAAAAATAACAGATCTGTGAAAGATGAAACATCCTCAATTGATTCAATAATAGAATACATAATACAAGATGATTAAAGATCAAACAGAATTGATTAACATATAAAAAGATATCAAACCTTATAAAAGGCGATCAAAATCCTAAAAAGGGGAGAAACCTAGGTTGCATGATAATAATAATAATAATTAATTAATTATTATATGCCTAAAGTTTATCTTAAGTGAACTAGAGATAATGAGTGAATTTAATAATTAAATCATAATAATTTAATTAATAAGTGAATAAACTTATTACTCTAACATGAATAACTAAGAGTAAGACATGAGGCCTCATATGCCGCCCGCCCCCTCCCGCAAGATGTCAACATACCTCCATGTTGATGTCTTAATGAAGATGGAGATCTGCATTAAGGATAAATACCTTCAACACTAGGGAAATTGTAAAATCTGCCACTTGACCACTACAATTTTTTTACTTAACATCTTATTAGCTTAATCAACCAAGCATCTTTCTTTTAATTTACAAGTGGTGATTTTAAAACTCTTCCGTTCACCAAGGCGGAAAAAACTCAATATCACAATATATGCTTTGTTTAAGATTTCATAATAAGGGTTATCTAAAGACCCTAACCTAATCCTTGCGGGTTTACTCTTGATGACCTTGCCTATGTATCCTCTCATGGAAAGTCGAGGGCTTTGTAGTTCATACTCAAAGGGAGTTTATTCTCTCCTCTTGATGAAATCTCATATTTATCTTTAAAGATTAACTATTAAATTAAGTAAATATATTAACATAATTCCATTACAATAAAAGAATTTATTGATATCAATTTTTTTTGGTGGGTGAAATATTTTTTTGTATTATTTATTCAAAGCATTTTTAGACTGGAGCTATGAACTAGTGAGAGCACAGTTGAGGGCTCTCGTCCTCGAAATTACAATCCAAGTACTTAAACATGAACCCTGTGAGTCTTTTTGAGTGATTACACGTGTCTCCTTAGAACTCCCTACGTAATTATCTACCTCAAGTCGTCGACGGAATCTCCTTATCACTCCAAAGCCGTCGGTATCCCCTTATATCTCCCCAGCAGTCGTCGCCGTGTAAACTATTGTTATCACCTTATATCTCGCCAGCGCACGTCGTTGTGTAAGCCGTCAATATCCCCTTCTATCTCCCCGGTAGACGTTGCCGTGAAAGCCTTATGTCTCCCTGCTGGTCGACGCTGAAAACTCTCATCGCGCTATGGTCAATGCTAGCCTGTCGTCCATGTAACCAGCCGTGGTAGCCGTGAGAATCTGTGAGGGTGAATCTGTGTCTCCCAAACAAGACAGCTGCAAAGGATCCTCAAACGTGCACACACAATGGTGGATGCCTTCTGCCAGCCTCGGTGGAAGTGGAGGGACTCAAACCAGGAACGCCTTATCAACAAGGCTTGTGACTTTACCGTCACACTCAATAGTGTCATGTCACAACTCAACACAATTTAAGAGCTCATCTTAATTAAGGAGGGTTAGCAATGCAAGACAAAATATTATCTAAAGTCAAGTGAGCTTTATGGGTCCAACGTTTGAACCTGGTTGCTCTAATACCTGTGTAAAATCCTTATCTTTGCCTCTCAAATGGTTCCCTTTTTTCATAATATGACCACTTTAGAATAATTTTGAGAATATTTAAGAGGGTGAATGCTAAAAATATACCCTTGTGTGATCCAATTCTCTATTTGAATTTTCAGTTTAATTTTTTTTAAAGAAGGTTAATTATACAATTGGCTAGACACTCAAAAGTTAATTATTGCAATATATCAACTATAAATTATAATGGATATCATACATTTTCCCACTGGGGTCCCTTGGTCCTAGTCAAGTCACTCGTTAAGTGGGTTTACATCACTTATCATAGTGTATCAACATTAATGTAACATTAATTATAATTTTATTTAATCATTGGAGGGTAGTTATATAGGCCCATGCACTCTTGATGAGTTATTATTTACAAGGCTTAATTCAGTGCCAATTATAATGCAATCTTATTTCCAAACTCAAGTTCTATTTTTTTTTACAAAGGGAATGCATGAGTTATTCCATAATAGTGTCCACTCACTTGTCATTCATCACACACACTTTATAACTATTAATAAGCTTTTTTTTTGGTAGGTTCAAGCATTGGACCTTAGAGCTCACTTAACTCTATATAAGATGTACTTTGTCTCACTACTAAGCCACTATAACTAAATAGGTCACTTGATATGGAGGGGGTTTATTTAAATATCTCATGTAGACTTTTAAGTTGTTGAGATGGATGGTTAGTCTTAGTGAACTCTACATGGGTGTGATCTATTATTTGTTGTTAATTTAGGTCGAAAGGAAATTGACTTAGGAATAGCTTTTTTCTTATGTTCTTCTACCCAAAAATGAAACAACACAAACCAAAAAACTTTGTAAAGGTAAATCAAAGTGCATGATGAAAAGGCCATGTCATTTAATGATTGTTACTTTCCCCAATCTATTTGTTTGATTTTATTTTTACCCTTTGTTATGTGGGAATTTTCATAGCTTATTTAAAGTTACCAAAAACAAATCCTTCTCATGGTAGGTACATGAATTTTTAGGAACATAAACTATAAATAACTAAGGGTGTATGTTTTAATGGGTTACTATGTACTAAAGATAGGGCTAACATTAGTCTTATTAGGTATGTTGTAACTACCTTGATATTGGAGTATTCAGTTGTTAGTTTCAACTAGCCAAACAAAATGTTTATTAATAGTTATAAAGAATGTGTGAGTGTAATGTCCCCTTTTTCCAACATTAGAAATTAATTAAATAATTAAAAAATGCAAGTTGTCAAAATATAATGACAACTCAATTTAATCATTTAATAGAGTAATTAAAGTGACTTTTTATGTCAACCAGAATTATAAAATAAAAGTCACTTTATTTCAAATTAAAAGACAAAGAAATGGAATGTCAAGTTGATAGAATGCCAATAGTTTTCTGGAGAAGGCTATAAAAGTACAAGGAGAGGATTGTTCAGAACATGCTTGGTTATTATTTTATCATGGAGAATTTTGGGAAGCTTTGGCTTTTAGTTTTTAATATCTGAGGACAAAAACCTTCAGGATTTCTCAGTGGACTGGATGAAAACCCAATTCATCTTTTGAGGTGGATTCACAATGGAGTTCACAGCTAGAAAAATTTGTGAAGTCTTCAGCTCAAGATAAACTTGTTGTAATAGAGGCATTTCATATCTATTTAGAAAATAAGGTTGTACTGATGTATCTTCATATTTAATTTCATATCCTCATTTTAGTTTAATATTATATGATTTTTAGTTTAATTTGTTGAATAAAAAGAAATCAATTTGCATGTAAATTGTTTTTTTAAATTCTTGTGAAACATTTGGAAACATCTAGAACAAATATAAATAGGGGATATTACAGTGGTATTGGAGTTGGTTTTCCTATCAGCCTATGAGGTTTCATGAGCAACAAAAATTAAGACTTGTTGATTGTCACAAGTTTTAAACAATGAAAACTCTTCAAAGGGTCGTTATCGTTAGAATTTAGAGATATTCATAGGATAACTATTATTTTAATATTTCTAATAAATGCTCAATAAACTGAATATATTATCGATGGAATAATAGTTTAAATTGAATGATTTATATGTCATAATTTTTAAGGAATGGAAAAGTGATTTAAATTTACTTAATCCTACCTGAGGCATTATAATTTGTATATGGGTTCTGAAATGAAATATTCTCTCTAAACTAGAACACTACTGGTATTTCTAGCAACGACAACAGTCGGGGTGAGATTTTTCCCAAGGTCATTACTTGAGTATCAAAAGCTTCAATGTTGAACTCCTATAGGATTTGAATCCTCAGTTATGAAGTCCTTTAAGCTTTCAATGTTTCTGATACGAAGAACTAAAACTAGAGCTCTAACTTTTAGTCCATACATTGCTAATTAACGTTACAATTTTCACCATTATAACATCTGTCATCTTGTGATGAGACCTCTAAGGACCTGATAGATTGTATCATAACAAGAATTCAAAAAAAGACATTAAGAGCCAGTCACCCTAATCTATTCATTCACCCTCTCCACATTACCAAACTTTTCCTAAGATGTTTGTCTCCTCCTTCATCTTTTCAGCACTTCCGGTTGAACTTGCATATTTATTCTATTTTGATTCACCTCAAACTCTTCTGGTCGCACTGCCAATTTCAATTCCTCCCAAGCTGTGAGAATCTTCATCTTGTATCCTTATCCACCCGTCCAAGCTAGCGCACAGAAGGAATTATCCCTTCCTCCCTCGCTACCTTTAGATCTTCAACACCTTCAAAGAAATCGAAACCAACACTTGGTACTGCCCATTCAAAAACAAATTCTACAAGCTTGATCAACGTATATTCCTCAACTTGCGACCTCATCACCCACTTAATTGTGTCCACATCCTCGACTATCTCCAAACCCCAAGCCAACACTAATGTGATAATGTCCATATTCAAGCTTTCATAAAAAAATTTCCCAATAAGTCAAGAGTTCCCGCTAAGATATCTTTATGGGAATTGCTTCAAACTTCTCCGACATATTATGAGGTCTTGCAAAAAGCTTTATTGACTCTTTCTGCTTTGCCTCCTAACCAAGAGAATATTAATTCCTTTCTAGAGTGCATGCATACTATGCCTTCTGTACCTCCTATTGTGTTTATTGATGATGATTTACCTTCTGCCATAACCACATCCTCCCACTTACACTTCAACATCCTTTTTAAGTGCTGAGCTTTTATAGGGGTAAAAAAAAACCTTGTTGTTGGTAGGTTGTGATCAAACTAATGGTAGCTTCCATGGTTGCCAAAACAACCTACAATACTTGCTAAACTTCAACAATGTCAAAGATCTTTTCCACTTTAAAACCATCCACAAAAACTATTGTCTCATCACACAAACAAATTACTTCTTGCAATAAATATTTTGTCAACCAATGCAAAGGGAATGATGCTATTTTGGAATTCCCAACAAAAAATCATCCCTTCCTATTAAACTCCATCCATCGTCACATGTGAAGGACATAAAAATGAATTTGAAAGATTGAGAAAATATTTCAAACATACTTTACACCTTCATTACATCATCATCATACCATTGAGTTCCACATCATTGATTAACCCCTCTCTGTATGCACACCTCAAATCATGCTCATTTAGAATGGATGAGTTCATACCTAATATCCTAGGTAATATTTTCAAAACTTCAACCTTTTTAAAACCAATAAATATTGTCCTTGTCGAAAGTAGAATAATTATTCCTTGCACTACAACTTGAATTTCTCCCTCATCTTTAATAGGGAGTGTCTCATTAATTAGAGAGAGATAAAAAATCTCCATGTTTAAATTCGTTGCATTCTCCAGAGGATGGTATCCATTTTGATAGAAAATTGACCCTTTTTCTTTGATCTACGCACATGGCTTATTTTGAAATCTTCAAACTTGGTCAACTCCTCCACAATTGCCAAGATGAAATTTTCAAGATGTCATCCAACTGAAGTTTCATTCACGATCTTCAAACTTGGCCAACTCTTCCACAATTGCAAAGATGAAATTTGCAAGATGTCATCCAACTGAAGTTTCATTCATGATTGCCTAAATTATTATTAACGAGTCCCCTTCCATGTGTAATTTTTTTTTTATCTCCAATAATATTCCAATCTTTATAGCCAGTAAAGCTACTTTGGCCTTCGCAATATTGTTAGTTCCCTCCATTTTTTTTTGGCTCCAAGAGCTAGAGTATTTTCCTGCCAATCCCAAACAATAACACCTACACAAGATGGTCCAGGATTCCCTATTGTTGCTCCATCAAAATTTATTTTAATCCACCCCTCAGTTGGTCTTTCCCACACTACTTCCTTAGAGATAGAGATTATTGGATTCACCCAACCAGGCTCCTTAACAAGTCATAGCCTTGCATTTTTTAATCTATTACTCAGAAAACTATTATTAGCTAACTAGACAGTTAAAATGATAGCGGATTATATGATGAAATACCTATAATTAAAGACTAGTGAATAAACTAAAATGTCATTAGGAGTCTGGTAATCTTTATCACATATTAACAAAGTATTCAGATGCAAGGAAGACAAAATGGTTTGGACGAGTTGAGTGAGTGTCATGAGACTTGAGGAGTTCAATGTGCACCTTGTGACAATGTTATTTGAAGGAAATTTTGAGTACACGCCAAGGGAGTGTTATCAAAGATATCATAACTTTCTTAGTTAATTTGTAAGGGAATATATTTGCAGAGTTAAGAATTGGCTACTATGTTTTTTCCTAAGAATGTCCTATGTCATTGAAGAGGTGATGGTCGTTGGACATTGGGAGGGATTATTTCAAGTTATCCATTCTTAGGACAATCGTATGGGAAACATATTTGTACAAAGGTGACTTATTGTTTCTTGGGTATGGGAAGCAAGGTTGAGGTAATGTGAGTCTAGAGTTTTTAGAGCTGACACATGCTTTAAGTACCCCTGTAAGTTATAAGAATTTAATTCAGTTCTTAGTGGAGATTATGAACTTGTTATGAGTCAGGTAAGATAGGTGATTAAATGAAGTCACTTGAAGAGGCAATTCTCAATTATCAAATCTATTGTTCAAAGAGGTTAGAATATTGACTATATCTCTATTCTTTTAGTAACAATTTAATATCCCAGAAAACTCATATGTTTCCTGCAATGTTTGTTGCATTATTTTTGCCTTTTAAATCATTGCAAATTTCTTTACTATTGAATGAATGTTGAAATATTGTTAAGTGAATTTTCCAAATATTATTGTGAAACTAAAACTACAACGCAAAAAAAAACAAGGAAGCAAAATATTTATAGCCTGAGCATTCATGCAAACTTTGAGAAAATATTTGAGGAGAAAATAGTGCAAAAAAATTGGGTACAAACATAGTAGCATCCAGGTGTATCCTTCCATCTTGAAGGGTCCAGATAGAAAGATGAAGCTGAAGGTAGACCATAAAGTATTTTTTTCTCAAAAGAGTTTAATGACACATTTAATGGTGATCAACTAAGGGACTTGCAGAAATAAAAGTTAATAGGAATTGGCTTTATGTAAATGGATTAGAATGAGAGTCTAGAAATATTTGGATGGTGTTCTCTCTATGTTGGAAGAATTGAATTCATATTTGGCCAAATTCGGCTGGTAACATAAGAGGCTTTTGAATTGGGATTTGCAACTCTCAATTCTTGCATTGGTCCAACACATGTTATTGTAATATCCTTGTGACAAGGTGAGACTTGTAGTTACATCTTGTCAATGTCAAATAATAAGAATAACAACTCTTGTAGTACCCTATAACGATGACATAGTAAAGAAGGTCCTACAGCTGGTTGTACAAAGTCTATATGGGTTACATGATGTCAAAGCCCCTACTATTGGTAAGAGGGTTAAGATTTTAGAAATTATGGAAAGAGCCAAATCATTTTTCATTATGTTGGATCTCAAATGTGATAAATTAATTCTTAAAATGTTTCAATGCATTTTAACTGAAATCAACAAACATCATCTACACAATGTAAGGGCTTGTATACAAACCATTATGTCCTTAATCTTAGATGACAATGATGACATGTACATGTTGTTACAATTAGACTTACTGGCCAATTGGAGGAAGGAGCAGGTTATATCACCTATTGCTTATGAGTTCTATGAAAGATTGATTGAGCATAAAATTGACAATTTCAAGGAACACACGGCTGAAAATGAACTAATCTCAAAGGGATTACAGGTTGCAGGATCTCCCCAAAAGAGTAAGAATCAAATGAGGAAAGATAATGTTTTTTTCACATGTCAGAAGATTTTGAAACTTGATCATATTTGTGGAATTAATAAGGAAGAAGATATATTGCAGCCATGTGGTAATGAGGGCAAAGATACAGATGTGTATGGTGTCATGACTCATGAGGAGCAAGCTGAAAATACAAGTTTGAATACACCTATTTCTGGGTGTGATGAAATTAAAAAGGATCATGGTTTCCAATCATCTAAGGTTAATGATATGGAGGAAGAATCAATTGCTAGAGGTGAGGGGTATTCAAAAATCTTTGTTGGTGATTTGCATATTATTATTGATAAAACATGTGAGGAGAAAAACTTAATTAATGAATCTATATATGAACATAATGTTGTCCCACTAGTGCTACATGAAGAGTGCATGACATCATTTAGAGAGATAGATGAGTTTGTTGGTGATGATATCCTTACAATATAGAATAGATGAGAATGTTCAATGTTTGATAGTTCATGTATCCTAGATGAAATTGAACAAAGGACTTTAACATTGAAAGATTTGAAGGACAAATGAGCAAGTTATGCAAGTATTAACAAGGGTAGATGAATCTCACAGATACATTGAATATCCTTTTTGACAAACTCAATTTAGGGAGAGATAAAAGGAAGTTGCAAGTGGAGTCTCTAGTACTCAATTGCATGCAATCAAAGAAGCATTTGAAAAGATAAAATCAGATTACTTGCAACTATTAAGGGATAGGAATATTTCTATCAAATTTGTGGAAGACAAGGAAATAGAGTTGGATGTGCTTTGTCTACATCTGAGCATGAATCCTTACTCATTATCCTAGGCTGAAAATTAGACTTCTATTGTAGGCACTCACAAGGAAGATGGAATTAAATCTAATACCAAGGAGATCACACAGTTTGTTGAAGGAATCAATACCCTTTGTGAGAATGAAAGTAAGCACAATGTTTCCTCCATTCTCTATTAAAATGAGGTACATTATGTTAATGAAGGTAAAAGGGGCTTGCAATGAAACAAACTCATGAATTTTGATGACCAATTTTTCTATGATGCTCCAATATGCAAGATGAAATAGTTGTTATATTAGTTTCTAGAAGCAATTTTCAGGGCAGTCTCAATCATGGGACAAAAATGATTAATGATCTTGCAATGTTAGAAGAAGTTAGGCATGAAGATATTCTGAAGAAAGGCAAAGATAAGGAGGACTATGTAAGTCCAAAAAGTATGTTGATTGGTTTTGATGAACATAAGGTGATTCATATGCTCTATGCAAGTTATTTTGGTAGGAAGCACCACTTATTTCAAGAATTCATTGTTATGCATGAAGTTGTAAGTATGAATCCATTTTCCTCAATAGTTTTTTCATTGAAGTTAGGAGTTGATGACATGACGGTGAGTGCTAAACATAGTCATTTTCAAATTTGGGAAGTGAACATTGATAAGTTATTGCCAACAAATGACAAGAAGTGCATTCCTGAACATGTCAAGAAATATTTGTTTAGTTCTAATAATGTTGATACCATTTAATGCAATGCATTCATAAATTAGTTTTTATGTGATAACATGCTTCTATACTGTAGTTTTTCCAAAGTAGAGCAGCAAAAGAATGATGGGTATGAGTCAAATAGATGTGAGCACCAATATTTGCAAAAAGAAGGTGGTACTTATCAGATTGTTTGCATTATAAGGAGTGCATATCATTTTTCTTTCAACATGCAAGTTGATGAGTTGAATATATTTATGATGATAAATAAGAAGAGACTAAATGGTTGGTATAAAGAGGGTTATGCTTCATCATGGTATGAGATGTACTCTCCTTCAAAAAGAAGATTCACAACTTGCAAGATTTTCAGTTTTCATTTCTCGAATGGTTGTTATGATGGGTTACAGAGATGTAAAACTAAGAATGAGTTGAAGTCTTCAGGTGATGGGAGTGATCATTCTCTAAATTGGCCTTGGGATCTATGGATCTTATTGATGAATGAGTTTCATTTGAGTAGATTGTTTCGTAGTGTGGTAAGTTTTGATTTTGAGTTCAATTGTTCCAAAATGTGCAATGGAGTTGTGTGCGAATTTATTTTGGATCCTAGTATTTGTATGCAAATTCATGATTGCTTTAGGACAAGCAATATCTAAGGAGGGAGGACTGTAATGTCTCTTTTTTGGGACATTATAAATTAATTAAATAATTTAAGTTGTCAAAATATAATGACAACTTAATTTAATTATTTGAAAGAGTAATTCAAGTGACTTTTTATGTCAACTGGAATTATAAAATAGAATTCTATTTATTTCAAATTAAAAGACAAAGAAATGGAATGCCAAGAGACAAGATGATGGAATGCCAAGAGTTTTATGGAGAAGGCTATAAAAGTACAAGGAGAAGATTATTTTGAACATGCTTGGTTATTGTTTTCTGTCGGAGAATTTTGGGAAGCTTTGGCTTTCATTTTAATACCTGAGGACATAAACCTTTAGGATTTGTTTGTGGATTGGATGGAAACCCAATTCATCTTTGGACGTGGATTCACAACGGTGTTCACAGCTGGGAAAATTTGTGAAGTCTTTATCTGAAGACAAACTTATTTTAATAGAGGTTTTTCATATTTGTCTAAAGAATAAGGTTGTAATGATTTATCTTCATATTTAATTTTAGATCTCTATTTCAATCCAATATTAAATGATTTTTAGTATAATCTGTTGGATAAAGGAATCAGTTTGCATGTAATTTTTTTTCTTAAATTCATGTGAAACATTTGGAAAAATCTGGAGCAAATATTCATAGGAGATATTATAATGAGGAATGACAAGTGAGTGGAGACTATTGGGGAACAACTTATGCATTCCCTTTGTAAACAAAGACTTTAAATTTTAAAATAAGCTTGCATTGTAATTGATAATAAATTAAGCCTGGCAAATAATAACTCATGAAGAATGCACAGACCTATATAAGTATCCTCCGATGATTAAATAAACTCACAATTGAAGCTTCACTAATGTTGGAACACTATAATAAGTGATGCCAACCCTTTTAATGAGTGGCTTGACTAGGACCAAAAGACGCAAGTGGGAAAATATATGATAACCATTATAATTCTTACTTGATATATTGTAATGATTAACTTGTGAGTGTGCACCCAATGGTATAATTGATCTTCTTTAAAAAAACTTAAACCAAAAATTTCAAAACGGAGAATTAGATCAAGTGAAAATGCATACTCAATAGTATATTTTTAGTATGCACTCTCTTAAATATTCTAAAATATTTATAAATTTGTGAAATTAGAGAAAAGGAACCATTTGAGAGGTGCCTGAAAATGATGTTATAGGGATAACCTCAACAAAATGAGTGTTGTAATGTCCCTATTTTGAAATAGGATTTACTAAGAAATAATAATAATAAAATTTAAATAAATAAATAATTTAATATAATATAGAATCTTGAATGTTCAAAGAGATGATGAGAAAATAATATAATCATTGGTAAGAAGCTATGAAAATGCTACAAGCCATAATGAAGACCAACAAAGATTAGTCATAAGAAATGATAATATGAATAATGAAGTGTCAATTCAATGGTTAAAAAATTATACTAAGTTTTGATAATTATACAATACAATGAAAGCATTGTAGCTCATGATCGAAGAAATCCTCACCACTATTGCCATGAATTATGCAAACGTACATTAACATATATTTGTTGAGCTATTGTTTTGGTCAATGGATCTGATTATAAATGATATTTATAAGCATACTCAGTATCAAAATCCAAGTTGGAGTCTTGAGATTCCATCCAAGTCAGCAGGGTATATCATTCTGTTGAAGACAATTCCTTCTGAATTTTTTGAGATAAATATATTTAACTGTTCGATATGTTAAGCACACAATAGTATCAACTAGTAGTCATCCACTTTTGTGCATGCAATGGTGAGCCGATAGGGGGCTTGTTTTTCAAGAAAGTAAAACAGTTTACATAAAATGAAATCTGAAATTTAAAATTTGGTAGATATGCTTACAATTACCAAGAAATAAATTCGTGGAATAAGTTTTCTCTTAACCTTAAAAAAAACTAGTGCTTCAAACCATTTAATGAAACCTAACCAGAAGAATCCAAGATATGGGCATATCTAGAAATTACTCTTGCTTCCAACATCATAAACAAATTGACCTAATTTGTAATGTATAATCTTTTCAAAAAAAATAAAACAAAAAATACATATTTTTATGAACAAAATCAACATAATATTGTATAATAAAATTTTAATTTAAAACTTGAAATAATTTTTATTTATTATCACTTTTTCATCAAATTTTCTATATAAGAAATTTCATTATATAATATCAAAATTAGGCATTTTAAGCTAACTAATTTAGCTTGTCCAAAAATATCTCTAGTGTAATCTAATGATTGAATTACGATAATTCATATTAACAAGCCTATTGTATCAAACATTTAACACAAGATAGTATTTAAATTGTAATATTTTAAAGCACCACCTTTTACATATATGAGACACATTTTATTTGTTTTAATAAATATGTAACTGTTACAACATGTAAATAGTATAATAAAACATGAAATTTACTTCTTTCTTATGATAGTAGAAGACAAGGATTTTTCTTTGTCCATAAATCACTGTAAAGCTCTTATAGTAGGTGTGATGAGAAAAGGACAAGCCAAAACAGAGGCATTTCACTTATTGACATGAAAAAATTATAAACTCCAAAACTTTCATTTGACACGGGCCCTAAATATAAAAGCAATAAAGCGGGTTTAAAACATTGGCTGAAACACAAAGAGGAACATAGTCGAAACATTGTCTTTTAACACTCTCTAGTCACTCTGCCTAAATCAGAAAATATCTACAAATAGGTCATTTTACCAGCACTTTACCAAATATATTGAATAAATAGAAAAACACATAACATTTAGTTTTGTACCCAAGGAAAACACCCACGCAAAATAGTGTTTCCATACAATTTAGGATTACATGCCTAGTGTTCAAGAAATACTAACTTTATGGATTACTTACTATCTTATATCCATCAAATTTAATATTTAATAAAGAATACACTAAAACATTGCCTAAAACATCATCCCAATTTTAAAATATAGGGGCACAACCATATTCAAATCGACACCCACAATCAATGATTATAATTGTATAGTTGGAAAATGGAAGCACTTCCATAGGAGACTGGTTTAGCCTTCTGAGTGAGTGGTTTGGGTTCATGAAAAGTGCCTCTGAATGGGTTCCTGACCTTGACATGGCTTCCCCCTGACCTACCTTTCTAACCTCCATTTCCTGACCTAAATTCTGCATTCTGGGTCTCTAACCTATGATCCTAGGATATGAGGACAGGGTCGACCTCCTAGGACAGGGTCAACCTCAGCCCTGCCCTAGGACAGGGTCAACCTCAGCCCTATCCTAGGATAGGGCCAACCTTGACCCTATCCCAGGGTCCAAATCCTGGGAATTTTTGGTTTCCGGGATGTCGGTCTTCACAAAAAGTTTATTCCCGCTTCCGGGTAGGCTATTTCAGGTTCCAAATCGGTTGATTCCTAAATTATATTTAATATAGGTCCTCTCCTAGGGGTAAAGGCTTAAATGATGATTTAATTATCCTATGTAGGTCTCCTTAGAAGATTGTGCCCTAATTTCATATAAAAGGGAGCCTTCTCCTCTCATTTTCTCTAACCATGATCAAGCAATTGAAGTCTTCTAATCAAGCATCAAGCATCCTTATGAAGTGAATTCCAATCAAGCAATTAAGAAAGATTTGAAGCAAGCATCCATAATTCTCAAGTATCCATTTGCATGAAGGAGATCCATTGGAGGCCATTGAAGGATTCAAGCCAAAAAAGTGCCCTTTTGGTGATCTCTCCATCCATCT
>MU225720.1:4256210-4297567 GCA_018584345.1 Thuja plicata
GGTGAAAGAAAGGAGCATCTTATCTTCCCTTAATCACAATCACAATTGCAATATACAATCAATCAAATTCAAGTAAGTGTAAACTAGGGTTAAGGAAATCAACACAAATAACAATTAACAATTCAAATCTCCCCCTTTATCAAACTTTTTCATCTTTACATCTCCTAAAACCCAATTTTCTCCTTTACATTTTGGTGACATCTATTTTTTATGTTACAATAATGAAATGGGATTCAATTAATGGGTATGTGCAGGATCATGGTATGCCAAAAATTGGCGATGTGAAAAAATGAGCTTTTCACTCGTCCAAAAGCGCACCCAAAAGTTTGTTGACTTTTCAGTAGGCCTGGGTGTCAATACACTTGGCCAAGCCAAAATCCAAAGCTAAAGCATTATCAGATATCTAATATTCATCTGTGACAATATATTGTTGCCCGCGGCTGCATTCAATAGTTTCATTGTGAAAACGTTGAAGCAACCAGGGCAAGCATATCGTATATCCATTAGGGATCATATATCTGATTTTCTACAGTAAAGAGGTAAGTTAAAAAAATTTGTTTCATTTTTTTTTTTTCGTTTTTAAATTGAAATTTGTAGTTAAAAAAAAAACTAGGGTTGAAATGATATTGTTTATTGTTTTTTAAAATTGATTATAAACTAGAGTTGAAATGATAAAAACTAGGGTTGAAATTGATATTCTTTATTCTTTATTATTTTTGAATTAGACATGAATTCAAACCAATTAGAAAACCCTCACAATGAGTCTGTGGACAATCCAAAACCACCTCAAAATAATCCCCCACCTTCAGAAGAGCAACCGGTCTCAAACCCTCAACCATTACAGGATCTCATAGGAGACAATCTAGATCAGCTTAAAGAATATCAGAACACATATGCAAATATTCCCACATTGCGCCCCATGTTTTCCATGCTGAACTCCATTATTAAAAGCATGGAGAAACTCACAGAGCAACACAATGCTACACTTCTTTGGCGCGAATCCATGCACACCCAATTTGATGATGGGCTTGACTATGATCAAGTTATGGATCTAAATATAACAAAACATGACATATGTAACATTTTTGTTGATCCTAAAACTGGTTTAAAAGTGGACCCTAAAAAACCAAGTTGTCAATTAAATGGTGCACAAATGATGCAATACTTGACAACTTTTGGGATCACTGGTGGATGGTTTTTTATAGACCACCCCACAACAATTTGGATGTCCCATTGTATTTCATAAGAAAATTGTATGCTAAATTTGTGCTCGATCACAAGGTAAATTATTGGAGCATGAGACAGAACCAGAGTGAGGCTTAGGCACTCCTCAGGACAGGCCAAGAGCACATCGGGTGAAATCCCGCACATATGCCCCCCCTCCCGAGATTTCACCACCTCCTACAGTGCAACATCCTGATATTATTGTCGAGGTCAACTCACAGAATATTCAAGCCATTCACACCTTGAGTGATCTACTCGTTAGGTAGAGTGTGACATTGTTTCCTCCTCATTCTGATGCTTCTAGCTCTTCCACATCCTCCACGAGCTCACATGTTTGTGTACCCCATACTTGCGTTATGTGCAATAATATGTGCTTGGGTCCCCTGAATGATAGTAATGCATATAACTACATCTTTGAGGTGGACAATACTACACAACACACTACAGGCACTGAAGCACCCCATGGAGATGTGCATCAGGGAAATATAGAGCCATGGACTCCTATTATGGTAAGAGTAAATAGTTAACTTGTTACATTGTATTTAATTTTAAATGTTCATATTTTTAATAGAATTTTCTTATAATGATTGCCCACTTATATTTTTTTACATGTTTCATTTATGTCCAGTTGATGACAGAGGAGGAGATGGCACATGTGGAGGGGTCCACACCTTCGGCCATTTCATTTGGCCTTGACACTTCCACGGTACATACATTTTAATATACTCATTAGTTTCCTTTTATTATAATACTATATACATGTGTTTTCTAATTTTTATGATCATCTTATTACATACTGATGCAGGTTTCACCAGTTGCCACTGGGGGGGCAATGTGAGGGGTTCAGGTGTCTGGTGTTGAAAAGGGGAAGGTAATTAAGTATTTTAGATTGTTTATGCATACATGTATACTTGTCACTTGTGCGTACTCATTTTTAATTACATGTTTTATTTGACGGAGGGTGGTGTCTGATGATATCGTGAGACCAGTTCACCATGATAGACTCATAGGCATCTCAATTTGCAATGATAGCCCCACAGTACGTATATTTCTAAATTTATTTGTGTTTATTTTACTATCAAGTATATATTTAATATGATCAAGTCATGATTGTATGAAGTATCTGTTTGACTTTTGTAGGTCACCCTAGTTTGAGGGAGGTACCACGCCAAGGGTTTGTATCGTTGATGACCCAAGTGACTTCCTGAAGAAAGTTCAACACAGGTAAGTTTTAATGTTAATTCAATTATTTTTGAAACATGTATTTTCTACCAAGGATTTAACATTAAATAGTATAAGTCGTAGATCAATCTCATGTTCACAAACATATATACAGGTCAGAGTTGACATTGGTGGCATTGTCCCTTCGCTACCAAGGACATATATTAGGTATCCTAATCACATGAGGAGACCAAGAGGCGAGGTACATGAGAGTTCAATTTTTTTAAAAAATTATTTATTATTGTTGACTATGATTTTAAATTTTTATTTATTATTTGTAGAAACCATATAAATTAAGTAATCTAACTTGGTGTTTCACTTTTGTGTTTGAATGCAGGTTCCATTAGAGCCAAAGAGTAGTTTGAAGAGACTTAAATTTGACCATCCACCAGTAGAATAGGGTGTCCTAGAAACATTTG
Source organism: Thuja plicata (assembly GCA_018584345.1). Classification (NCBI taxonomy): domain Eukaryota; kingdom Viridiplantae; phylum Streptophyta; class Pinopsida; order Cupressales; family Cupressaceae; genus Thuja; species Thuja plicata. Next base: position 4,259,075 of record MU225720.1, read on the forward strand.
TAGTTGAAATTCTTATTTTGAGATGCCATGTGACACATTTTGAGATGGCGTAAGCCATATTGTATCTAGATATGTTGATTTTGTAAAATTTTTGAGATGGCATGTGCCACATTTTGTACATAACTATTTCATATATACATATCTACATGTTCATTTCTGATTATTTTATCTTTTTTCATGTGTTATATGTATATATCATTTCCATAGTATATCTTTGGCATGTGTTGTATGTATGTATTATTTCCATATTATGTCTTTGTCATGCATTGTATTTATATTTTCATATTATATCTTTTCCATGCGTTGTATGTATGTATTATTTTCATACTACATCTTCATCCTCCATTAACCAACTGGTGCACTATACTTTTGAGAGCACCAACATGTTGATTGCAAGATTCATGGTAGATAGGAGTGCAATTGATTAGTGTTTTGTCTAATGTATTATGATATTTAACGTTTATTTTACATGTGTTTATTTGAAAGACTCCGTTGTTGTGATGTTGGAATAACTAAACCCCTGATTTGGTTTTCAATTTCCTTCATTCATACATGTGGCATGCCCACTGAGACAACCTTTGATCCTTTATAGATTTGGTTGTCATTTGATTAATGTTATTATTTTGGTGTTACACCATGTTTGAATAGATCTAAAAGTACTTTACACGCTTTGTTTATAATCCTTGTAGTCAATGTAATGAAATCTCTTTACATCATTCTATTAAATAATTAACGTGACTTGTATTTCTATTAAAAGAAGTTCAACATTTTTCTTTACATTGTTCAAAAAGTTCAGCATGTCTTATTTACATTGTAGTTCAACGTACTTGATTTACATTGTTCAAACAGTTCAACATGCTTTATTTATGCTTGTATATTCCTTTGATGGATTTTATCAAACAGTTTAATGTTCTTTAGTTTATGCTTTGATATTTTCTTGAGGCATTAAGTAAAATAGCTTGTGTACATCCTCTATTTCTACACTTCACGTTGGCATAGGAAAACAACTAACATGCTTCACACACATTCTATAATCAAATTGTCTCATTGCTTGAGGTGACATCCTAGAGGCACTATTTGAAATAGAAAACATGCCTTGAATAGTCCCACATGTTGCAGCAATAAAAATGATTTGTATGCCTTGTATGTTCTTCCACATCTCTCATTTGTCTACCCAAGCTTGCAATCTGCTATGTGCATTTGCTTGAAAGTCTTCAAATCATTCTCAATACATCCAATTTATGTATATCCTACAAATCTCCTTAAAATATTCATGTGTATTTTATTCTTTGCGCTTCTACGGTACATTCTCCCTACTTGGCTCGAGCATAAAGAACATTGAAATCATTACATTTTATGAGAGAAAATATCTTTGAGGATCTCTATCAAATCAAAATAATCCTAGTGGAATCTCCCAGAACTAATCTACATGCTTGTAGGCCTTCCCAAGATGGTCCTTTTCCACTTCACATATCTTTGACATCTCTCACGAGGCCCGAGATATGGATGTCCAAAAATCGCTGCCCAATTTGGCTTAGTGCACCTTGGGAACACTTCGGTCTGATATGCGCCAGAATGTTTTTGATGCTACCCAAGTGAATAAAGGTCTCCCCTAGCATTTAACCATCCAAATAGAGCTGATGGAGCTGACGGTTTGGTCCCATGACGAACGGTTTGAAAGATGCACCATTGAGCAACTTTCAACTGAGCAACAATACAACTTTTTGCACCAACCGAGATCGGGTAACCAAATGGAATATGAGTGAAATATCCCATAACCGAGATACATGCTTGTAGTCTTCCCAATACAGTCCTTGTGCACTTCATGAATCTTTGATATCTCTCATGAGGTCTGAGATATGGATCTCCAAAAGTCGCTGCCCAATTTGGCTTAGTGCACCTTGGGAACACTTTGGTCCGACATGCGCTAGAATGTTTTTGATGCTACGTGAGCAAAGAAAGGTCACCCCTAGAATTTACCTAGCCAACTAGAGACGATGGAGCTGATAGTTTGGTCCCATGATGAACGGTTTGAAACGTGCACCATTGAGAAACTTTCAACTGAGCAACAATGTAACTTTTTTCACCAATCGAGATCGGGTCGCCAAATGGAATCTAACTGGAATCTCCCAGAACTGAGATACATGCTTGTAGGCCTTCCCAAGATGATCCTTTTGCACTTCATAGATCTTTGATATCTCTCACGAGGTCTGAGTAATGTATGTCCAAAAATTACTGCCCAATTTGTCTTAGTGCACCTTGCAAACACTTCAAGCTGACATTGGCCAGAACATTTTTGATGTTACGCGAGTGAATAAATGTCTCCCTAAGAGTTTACCCTGCCAAATGGAGCCGACGGAGCTAACAGTTTGGTCCCACGATGAACGGTTTGAAAGATGCACCATTGAGCAACTTTCAACTGAGCAACAATGCAAATTTTTGCACCAACTAAGATCGGGTTGCCAAATGGAATTCGAGTGGAATCTCCCAGAATCGAGCTATGTGCTTGTAGGCCTTCCCAAGGCATTCCTTGTGCACTTCAAATATCTTTGATATCTCTCACAAGGTTTGAGATATGGATGTCCAAAAATTACTGCCCAATTTGGCTTAGTGCACCTTGGCAACACTTTAGTCTGACATGCACCAAAACATTTTTTATGCTATGTGAGAAAAGAAAGGTCTCCCCTACCATTTACCTGACCAACTGGAGTCGATGGTTTTCTCCCACGATGAATGGTTTGAAAGATGCACCATTGAGCAACTTTCAACTGAGCAACAATGCAACTTTTTGCACCAATCAAGATCGGGTCGCTAGTTGGAATCCAAGTGGAATCTCCAAAAAATGATCTATGTGATTGTAGGCCTTCCCAAGATGGTCCTTATTCACTTCATAGATCTTTGATATCTCTCATGAGGTCCGAGATATGGATGTCCAAAAATTGCTGCCCAATTTGGCTTAGTGCACCTTGGGAACACTTCAGTCCGACATGCGCCAGAACATTTTTTATGCTATGCGAGTGAAGAAAGGTCTCCCCTAGCATTTACCCAGCCAATTGTACTTGATGAAGCTGACAGTTTGGTCCTACGGTGAACATTTGAAAGATGCACCATTGAGCAACTTTCAATTGAGCAACAATGCAATTTTTTACACCAATTGAGATCGGGTTGCCAAATGGAATCTGAGTGGAATCTCCCAGAACTGAGATACTTGATTGTAGGCCTTCCCAAGATGGTCCTTTTTCACTTCATGGATCTTTTATATCTCTCATGATTTCTGAGATATGGTTCTTCAAAAATCATTGCCCAATTTGGCTTAGTGCACCTTGGGAATACTTCGGTCCGACATGCGCTGGAATGTTCTTGATGCTACGCGAGAAAAAAAAGGTTTACCGTAGTATTTACCCAGCCAATTAGATCTGATGGAACTAACTATTTGGTCCCATGATGAATGGTTCTTGATTCTCTCAAATTGTTAGTGGTATGTGATTGGTAGAGAAGCATAAACTAGATACTCGATTCCCCATAACTTTTAATGGGTATTGTTTCAAGAACCAAAAATGGAGAAATGATGTTCTCTCATGTGCCCCAAGGTATCCCAAGTGTTATATTGGCGGAGTTCAAGGTTTTAAGGGTACTTCCTTCATTAAGTGCCCCAATTAGCCCTTCCAAGCCAAAGTGAGGGTTCCTAAGTTAGAGGAGTTGTCCAATGTTTCAAGACTTGTCCTTTTGGGAAACATGCTACCCCAACTAGTACTATTTGATCATATAATTAATTTACAAAAACCTTTGGGATATTTGGAAGTAAAACTATAAAAGGTGTTCGATACGAATGAATTTTTCATGTAATTCTGCCAATTTTTGCAATTGTACGGATCTATACGGATGAATGAGGGATTGAGATCAATTAGAGAAGTTGAGGATTGGAAATAAATTTCATTTGCAACTGGTTTGGGCTCCTAAAGAATTAAGGCTACACCAATGGAGATGACATTGATATCTTCATGATGCAAAAGGTTTAAGGCTATAGGTTTTACACTGGGAATCAGTCTTAAATGCATTTGGAAGGACTCCAAATGCTTCATTACTTCTCATCAAAAAGGAAAAGGGAGTGTTGCAATTTGTGTTTTCCCCAAAGAGTGGTTTGGATTATCTTTAGTTTTAAGGGTAAGGAAGTTGGTATATGTAATGTCTATGCTGCAAATGACCACCATGATATAACTACAAATGACCACCGACTTAGTATTACATTGTTTTGTTACTATGTGGGATTCATAGGTGAATGATTGAATATAGATTCACACAAACAAACCACAATTTATTTAAATCAAATACTTTACTATTTTGAACACATTCAACAAAGCCTTATATTTTATTGTACAAGAATTTATAAGACATCTTATCTAATACATTTGAAACAAAGCCTTAAGAATTTTTTGTCAAATATTTGCATTCTTGCAGGTATTTCATTATTATACAAGTTTGACTGTACACACCACCTTTCATACAAAATCATTGTATATCATTGATACAACATATTATGAATAAATATATCAATGTTATCAAAAGTCTGAGATATAGAATTTCTCAAAATATTAGATACACAACTATATATCAAAATTTGAAGTGTCATTTCCACTCCTAAAGTGTATAAGCTTAACACATGGTACTCGATGAAATCTACTGTAGACACCCTAAAATGGACAGACTTGCGACTTGACATTAAAAACACTAATTTTCATCTATTAATTAATGTTTTTTTAATCGTTAATTAATCATCTATTTTCTTCTAAATTCATTTCATCTATTGATTAAAGGTTTTTTTAATCGTTAATTAATCATCTATTTTCTTCTAAATTCATTCCCCTAATCATCTAATCAAATTCCCAAAATTAATTAAATAATTAATTTTATTTAATTAATTAACCTTAATTGATTAATTTCCATTCATTATTTAATTAATTAAAGTCAATTTCCTAAAGTTTAAATTCAAATATTTAAACTTATTAATTAAATTCTTCCAATTAAATTAATTTCAATTAATTTAATTTAATTTCATTCAAATAAATCAATTCTAAATAAAAAAAGAATTCAATTATCTCACATGTTGAAAACTTTAATTATAAAATTGAATTAAATATTCATTTATCTTCAAAGAGATAACTCCCAATCAGATCACATGGGTTACTCCACCCATCTCTTCAGTTCACATGGGTTTCTCCACCCACCTCTTCAGTTCTAAAAGGTAACTCAAAATTAGCTCTTCAATTAGTCAAACTTTATCTCCTCTCTCTCACTTGAAGAGGTGGAGTTTATTGATGGCTTCTCCAGTTCCCTTTGATCTCAACCATTCATCTTCCTATCTCTGGGATTGATCTCAACCTTTCATCTCATTCTCAATTCCTTTATAACAAACCCTTCATAAACATTTGAAGGATCCAAGATTTCAAGCTCACGTGCGCCATTACTCTGTCAGATTTGTTCAAGCATCAAGCCATCTTATGACCACACACACATTCAATATCAAATTCTCGACGCTCCCAAGTCATAGATGCTGCCCATACCAATACTGAGCATCACACAAATAATGTTTCAGAAGGAGTAGAGAGAGACAATAGAAGCTTCAAGCAATTGGGTTTGCATTTATTTGTTTTCCTCTTATTTTCTTGTACATTTTATTGATTCATAGTTTCGTTATTAGTAGCTTGTTTCTTATCAATTTCCCCCATTGCGAATCAGTGCTACTAACCCCTCATTGACTCGAGGTGTGTTACAAATTTTGATCCATTGCGTACATTTTGGTGAACCCGACATGAATCAAACAACCCAAATATCACTTGCAGACGATAGATAGAAACTTTTGGCCATGACCGTATAGTTGCAGATTCTTTTTTTCATGCTTTTCTTGATAAATGTGTAATTTCACAATCGATATTTTACTGCAATTGATGGAATATTGCTGCTATCATCTAGTTTATTACCGCAATCGTTGTAAGGGTTTCACATAATTTTTTTGTCATTATTCATAATTCTATTTTCTTACTCTATGCCGCAATTGCCCAATCTATACTGCAATCGCGATTAGGTTACTGCAATCGGCATTGTTTGCCGCAATCGACCGATCCATGCCGCAATAGATAGTGCTTTTCTGCAATCAAAAGTGTTTTATCGCAATCGATGACACTTTACTGTAATTGACAGTTCTCTACCGCAATTGACAATGCTTTATCGCAATTGACAGAATTATGCCATATCTTATCTAATTTCTCTATTTTTCTGTTTAAAATCTGACTTTTTCTTCATTTTTGTGCAGGACTGGACAAATCACTAAGCACGAAGGAAATTAGGCCATTGTGAGTATCAATTGTTTCAAAAGCACTTCTCAATTACATGTATTTTGATTGCAATATTCTGTGGTACTAACTTATTATTTTAGCTTATGGCGTGGAAATAGATTTAACAAAGCAACTTAAAAATCATTCATTTGTCATTTTGGTGCTTTTAAAAAGAACATTGTATGCCAAACATCGCAACCTCACATTTACATATTGGTACTTAAAATTGATATGGAGGTTAAGAATTGAACAAAGGCAAACAAACATTTCAAATTTGGGGCATTAAAACTAAACAAGCAATCAACACCTACTTTTGGGCTTAAAACTGAACACTTGTGCTTGTATGGTGGTTTAGCTTAGTTCACATTTCAACTTTGGGGTTTAAATGATTAACCTTGTGTCTTGAGTTTTTGGTGCACTTGTACAATCTTCTAGATTAAACACCTTTATACTTTTTAGAAAGGCCTGTCCGGGGAATGTGCTTCTTCCTCAGAGAATGACCTTAATCCGGTAATCCTTCTGATCAGTATATAAACAAGGTGCATACCAAAGTTTCATTTTATATCTAGCTAAGCTTGGGTGAGGTGTGTTGATGATAGTCTGGATCTCATGAATATCCCTAAGGAGCAATCGTGGTCAACTAGGCTCTTAAGTGAATCACACACGTACAAACCGATTAGATAGACGCCATGAAACCTTACTAGAACCTTGTTAAAATAGAGGCCAACTTGATTCACCTTTGAACGGATACCTTATTATAGTGCAAGGGGTTGTAGAATTTCCCCCCAAGATTCCCAACATATGTGTTCCAAGGTATTTGTGTAGTGAAAGAGATCTTCACTATCATGACAACAATATCGGGCAACAGAAAAAACATGGGCACCTACGTCATGGACCTTCGTGTCCTAGTAGTGTGACACTTGTTGTGTGAGATAACAAACATCCAAGAATTGGGCCTATAATATTGTATTTGACAGCCAAATTTGCCTTAGATTAATCTGTTTATCCTTGTGTCAAAACTCGTGCTAGATTACAAAACACATTGTCCACTATGCTTGTTCTTTGATTAGTTTGTAAAATGCAAAACAAACATCAAAACTGTCAAAATGGGTCAAACATGTTAAAGTCTAGGGTTGTCAACATCAAACTGTTCTACAAATTAGAAGCCTTGTTCCAGAAAGTCAAAATTATCAGACAGTGAAGCCTTTTTTTGAGTCTTTTTGAGATTGTTATCGCTTTGCCGCAATTGCCCGTATTTTTTTGCAATTGACGAAAGTTTACCACAATCATCCTTGTTATTTCTGCACTTGACCTATTTATTACTGCAATCAGTGATATATTACTGCAATCAACCTGTCACTTTACCACAATCGGTAGAGTTTTTCCGCACTTGAACATAGACTTTTAAACACATGTTTTGACCTTAAAACCTTGAAAATACTTTTCATTCTGTGTAAAATATCAGTGTCTATCCCAAAAAAATGTGAAGAACATTGTGTGAATCTCTAAAAATTAAAGATCACCCATTCTTTGAAAGCATGATTATCATCCAAGCATTGTTAGTTTGAAAGTTTAGACTCAAAATATCTTGATCCCGTTATCTCAAAATCATCATATCTCTATCAGTGACTATGTCCCAGGAAAAGGTCGACAATCTTATTCTTACATCATCAAATCTTTAATATCAAGATAAATCAACATTTGTCCTTAGAATTACCCATGCCCAAACATAACTCAGACTTTCCTAGAAAAGTTATCCTTTTTTGTTTGCTTTATATCACTTGTTTTAGTCACAAAATCTGGACCACACTATGTCTCACACACCTTATGGAGGGCCTTACACAAGGTTGAAGGCTAAAACTCAACCCGATGAGTCTTATATCAACAGGTTTCCCGCTTGGGAACAAGAGGGAGAGAATGACCCTTTCAGAAATACCAGTCCTTCTCTTTTTATTGAGAATCCTTGTGGGTTAGCCTTGTTCCAAAATGTCACATAAGAGGAGCTCGAAGATATCGAACAAGATGCCTATTCCACGCAAGTGGTTGACATTATTGTAGAGAGGAACCCTGAAGGTTTCTTAGCCATATTGATAAAGAAGGGAGTCAAACTCCCCGTTGAATTCAATGTGTCAACCATATGTCCCGAAAACCCTCTCGCAAGTCAAAGCACTACTTGACCCTCTCAAACAGAACCTGTGATATCTCAAATATTCTGATCCTTGACAACAACGACATCAACATAGACTGTGTCCAATTAAATCAGTTTCACAAACCAAGCAAGCACATCTTCCACGCAAAGCATGACAGGCTCCCAACTAAGTGTACCCATGGTCACTAGTGTGCCTCAACCCTCAGGCTCATGTCCTATCCATTCAAGCTCTCATTCTATGCCCTCAATCTCATTAACAAGCAGCAACCCTTTTGAAACTATGCCTCTACTAGAGTTAGTCCCTACTAGCCTTGGGGTCAATACATCATTCCCACAGGGATCCATCTCTGCGGCTCTGACTTTCAGTCAATGCCCACCCAAGGTTAGACCTTTTCTCATACAGGGACCATAACAACCCTAACAATAACCTCAACCCTAGTAGCAGCAAACCTAGCTGCAACAACAACAACCCCAACAAAAAACACAACAAAATCAATCTTGGGCCAATCACATGCCCCCATATCAGAATCATATGCTAGGAAATCAATATCAAGTCCCATGGATGAGGTCTTATGTTCCTACTCAAGGGACACAGAGGCACAACCTCATACCTAATACAACATAGAGGTACAATGTCACAAATCATCTTTAGTCTCAAACAGACATGTTGATCCAACAAGTGCATAACCTTCAAACCCAAATGTTGGATATGCAAAATCAAGGGAAAACTAAATCCTACACCATAGAGGATTTATACCCGTACCCCTTTGATCACTCTCTTCACATGTCTCCATTCCCAAATCACTTCTCGATACTGAAATTTGACAAATATAGGGGCAATACCGACCCTATTGAGCCTATCCGAGAATTCTTTGCTAGTTGCATCGAGGTCGCACACAACAAGACATACTTAATGCAACTATTTCCACAAAGCTTAGCCAGACCAGCAATGGAATGGTTCTCACACTTGCCTCATGGAATTTTGTCTTGGGGTGAATTGGTTGAAAAGTTCATCGCTCACTTTCATCATAACATCGAGCGCAAGGTCAGCATCAAGGACCTTTGTGATATCAAACAAAAAGATGGAGAGTCCTTTTTAAAATTCCTACAAAGATGGAGGAATACTACAAATAGAATCATGTATGACATACCCAAGCAAGACCTAATAGTCATGTTCATTGACAATCTGATTCCAGATATGTCATTTACAACAGAATTGCAGCTAGCTCCAAACTTTAAACAACTCATCGAATGAAGAGTTTGTTGTGAGAAGAATTTGGTCAAACAATGTGTCCTTGCAAATCCTACCCAAACAAATACAAACAAGACTGTAACAAATAAAGCTAAATGGTGGAATAAAAACAAAAATGTCACCACTAATGGTGTCATTGATGTGAAAATGGTCAACTACGCCCAACCCAAAGTGTCACTGCAAGGTGCACCTACGGATAGCCAAAAACCCATGGTTTCCACTCCATAAGAACACACTCAAACTCAACCACCCCTTGTCCAAGTGGTCACTGTGTCAAACAGTCAACCATAGGCACAACACCAACCATGGTTTCCATCTCCAAAATGAGATTACACAACATTAGGAGAGTCGATAGAATCAACCTTAAGAAAGTTGATACAATCCAAAAACATCACTCTCCCTAAAATTATAGAATATTAACATGGTGCAATCAAACCAAAGTGGTACAATGATAATGATTTTTGAAAATTTCATCAAGTGAAGGGACACAAAACACCCAACTATTATTGATTAAAAAATGCCATCCAAGATCTGATTGACACAGGGGTCATCGACATAACCAACACCCAAACAAAAGGCACCACTAATCATATAATATTCAATGACACCTTCCATGATCACAATAAAGGGAAATCCTTTGGGTTTGGTGGACAGTCAAAATAGGTCAACTACACTTATGCCAACAATGACAACACTATCAATTGCCTAAATCCTTCAGATAACCTTGTGGCTACCATTACTATCATAGACCAAGGTGCTAAATGTGTTGTAACCACGTGTCGTACAAAAGTTGTCTTGAAAGGAATGCCTTCCTCATCTGCTACACGAGTCAACCCTCCTAAAAACTCAGATCCACATACAAGCCTAGTGGGCCAGCTAAAGCGCACGCCTGCCCAAATCTCTGTAGCATAAACAAGCACTTGACCAAGCCCTTAGAAAGCACTTGTACCAAGGGACATAACCCATGAGAGCTTCCAAACAATGGTAAACCATATAGCAACCAACAAGCATGCAACATTCACATACCATGATGTGCCGCCACACAAACCCTTGCATAATGATCCCTTGCACTTACTTGTCCAGGTTCATAAAAGTTCAATCCACAGAGTCCTTGTTGATGGTGGGGCTGGATTAAACATTTGTACTTTAAAGGTAATCAAACAATTAGGATACTCTAAATCTAGTATTTATTTCACAAGAATGATCAACATCAGAGCCTATGATGAAGAAGAGAGATATTCCAAAGTTATTATCATTCTACCAGTCTGGATTGGCCTAGTTGTCAAGAACACTCCCTTCTAGATCCTAGGCCTAGAATTGGGATACAACATGTTACTAGGGAGACCATGGATACATTAGATGCAAGCTGTACCCTCCACATATCATCAGTGCATCAAGGTCCCACACCAGGGGGTAGAAATCATTATAGATGGAGATCCAAACCCATTCCAATACTACAATGTTGTCCAAACCAGTACTGACAACCAAGTTCCATCAAACCAAGAGACAAGTATACCTTCCATATCAAATTCAATTCCCAAAGATGTCATGAGAAGAGTGGGAAAAATATCTATTACTGATAAGGCATGTGGCAAATACAGCTACGAGGAAGCTTTCACTATCACAAACATGCCTCAGAGTCAAGGAAATATGGCATGCCACAACCAGAAATTACAACAAAAATCCCGGAACCTGTTCTGTTCAGGTGTCCACCCACAACCTTTGTCAAATGGGGAGACATTGCGGAAGAGAACCGATTTGATCTAGACATCAACACATGGTTGTATCAAGAACCACAAGAGACACTTCAATAACCCCTGCCCATATCAACCTATGGAGCGTGCTATACAATGCTGCAAAGGTTTGGGTACGATGGTACAACTAGTCAGGGGGCAATAAAATAAGGTTTAATGGAACTATCTCTCCCGCCAACCCAGAGAAACAAGAGAGGGTTGGGCTATGGGAAAAAAAGAACCAATCCTATCACCCAAGACATACCTATTGATCAAGAACAAATAGCAGAGTTAAACTGGGGGCAAAATCTGGAACACATCTTGATCAACAACATACTTCAACAGTTGTTGCCAGCCGAAGTGGGAACCTCTCAATCTTGATTAACCCTCAACCAAGCAATCCACGATAATGAGAGAAGTGAGATATCCGATGAGCGTTCTAGAAAAACTGACTCCTACAAGTATGAGTGGAGATCCATTCATGACTCTGAGCCATCAATCCTAGACTATTCCCCTCGGTCAGCCACCACCATACACCTTGACAACCTGTTCAACCAATTAACTGTAGATAATCAACCTTGTATCGATAAACATATTGATAGCAATTCCTTAGGTGGTGCATCCAAATCACAGTCCAGTTTTGTTGAAACTATCTCTGTTGTCCCATTCAACCAAACAGAGTCAACTCACCACGAGGACCTATGTCTTTTACACCCATAACTGATAGAGCAGGATCAACAAGGATAGCCTGATATAGATATCTTTGAGAATGATGAGGCTATCGCATACTTCATGGGACTTAGAGAGGGAATGCCATCAGGAGACCATAAAGCAGGTTTCTCTATCGACCTTGATAGATTAACATATTTTGGGGAGGAAGCTCCTATTTCCAGTCATAAAAAAACAATTGAAAAAGAAAAGAACATTATCAGTAAGTGAAAACTAAAAGGCACTTACTGACACAAAAAATGATAAAAAGACAAAACAAGACGTATCTTCTAGTGAAAACCTCACTGAGGCGCTAGAAGATGGAAAGCAGGAACTCCTCCCCTTGATAGAGGAAAAGTCAACATTGTTAGCAGAAGAAATGAAAGAAGTTAACTTGGGTGATGACAAGAACCCAAAGAAAATCTGCTTAGCAAAATCACTCACCCCAAAGGAGAGAGAATAATTCATCAGCTTCTTCAAGGAAAGGAAGGTCAATTTTTCATGGTCCTACTCAGACATGCGAGGATTAGACTCAAAACTTGTATTACATCATCTGCCGTTGCTACCCAATGGAAAGCCCATTAAACAAAAGCTGAGAAAGATGCATCCCCATGTTGCATTACTAGTCAAGGCAGAATTGAAAAAGCTCCTAGATGCTAAGTTCATAAGATTGATCCCATATGCAGACTGGATATCAAATCTGGTACCAGTTACCAAGCACAATGGTCAAATCCACATCTGCACAAATTTTAGAGATCTAAACAAAGCTTGTCCCAAGGACGACTTTCCATTTCCCAACATCAACATGATAGTAGATCTCACTGCGGGACATCAAATGCTATCACTCATGGATGGATTTTTAGGATATAATTAGATAAGGATCGCACCAGAGGACCAACACAAAATGAATTTTACATGTGCATGGGGCACCTACTATTGGAATGTCATGCCATTTGGTCTAAAAAATGTAGGAGCAACATATCAAAGGGCCATCAAAACCATATTCCATGATCTCATCCACAAGACAATGGAGGACTATGTTGACGACATACTTGTTAAATCAATGCTTAGAAAAGATCATCTACAAGTGTCAGGACCCATATTTGATAGAATGCAGGAATACAAGGTCTGTTTAAATGCAAATAAATGTGCACTCGGGGTCACCATAGGGAAGCTATTGGGATTCATTGTGTCACATTGAGGCATAGAGGTAGACCCAAAGAAAGTCAAAGAAATATTGGACATGCCACCACCAACTAACCTAGGGAAACTAAGGGGGTTACACAACAGGCTCCAATCTATCAGACACTTCATAGCCTAGCTAGCAGACAAGTGCCTTCCATTCCAGTATCTACTACACAAAGATGTAACATTCATATGGACAGAAGAATGCAAGCAAGCATTCCAAATATTCAAAGACTATCTACTCAAGTCTCCCACATTAGTGCCACCAGTCCAAGGTAGACCATTACTTCTCTACATCTCAACAACTGAATCAACATTAGGATTTCTCCTAGCACAACATGATGACCAAGGCAAGGAGAGAGATATCTACTATCTCAACAGAACATTGGTAGGCTATGAGCTTAACTATTTGCCAATTGAAAAATCATGCCTAGCAGTAGTCTTCATTTCCCAGAAGCTAAGACATTACATGTTAAGCCACCAAACCAAGTTGATAGCCCACATTGATCTTCTGAAGTATCTACTAAGCAAAGCTGCACTCACTGGGTGACTAGCAAAGTGGGTGATGATCCTAAGTGAATTTGACATAGAATACATAGACAGAAAAGCCATCAAATGGCAAGTGATTGTAGATCAACTAGTAGAGTCACCTATTCAGGATCATCAGCCTATTATATCTGACTTTCCAGATGAGTCTATTCTTACCATCCAACTAACGATAGAGGTATGAAAGCTATACTTTGATCGATCATGCATGAACCATGGTGCAGGTGCAAGAATAGTACTCATCACTCCAAACAATGATGCAATTCCCAAATCTTTCAGACTCAACTTTCTATGCACAAACAACATCGTTGAGTATGAAGCTTTAGTCATCTGAGTAAAGATAGAAATACAATGGAGAATCAAGAACCTTAAGGTCTATGAATATTTGTTGTTCGTCATTAGCCAAGTCAACAATGACTATATGAAAAAGGACAATAAGCTAATACCATATAGAGAATAGATGGGAAGGTTGCACACTAAGTTCCATTACATATTTTTCGAGCAAGTACCAAGAGCTCAAAAAAAAGCTACAGATACGATGGCTACCATAACATGCTTGATCGATATGCCAAGCAACGAAACCAGATTCCTATTTTTGGTAGAGCAACTCATGATGTCATCACATCAAGCACCAATCATAGAATCAACGTGTGTCCTTATTGGTCTTGAAACCCCACGGTACCATGGCGTGCATAATTACCTCCAAAGTAGTGTCTTACCTCCCAACTTGTCTAGGAACTAGAAGAAGTACCTCATCCGCCAAGCCTCTAGGTACACCATTCTCATAACTACTCTATATAGAAGAAATCTAGTTGAAATGCTATTACGATGTCTCACTTCCATGAAATCCCAGAGAGCTATGTATGAGGTACATGAAGGAATTTGTGGAACCCACAGAGGTGACAACATCTTAGCTAAAAAGATCATTCGTATGGGATACTACTGGCCCACAGTAGAGACAGATGCAAACAAGTATGTACAAAGGTGTAGGAAATGTCAAATTCATGGAGACCTCATCCATGCACCAGCCTAAGAACTAAATCCTATCACTTCACCATTACCATTTTCTATGTGGGGATTTGACCTAGTAGGCAAGATTACACCATCTTCATCAAATGGACATAAATACATCATAGAAACAACAAAGTACTTCACTAAATGGGTGGAAGCCATTCCCCTCACCTACATAATTGGGAAGCAGTTCTTAATGTTCATACTCAACAACATCATCTGTCGGTATGGAATTCCTCAAACCATCCTGACGGATCACAATACACGTTTCCAAAACAAAGATGTTGAAGATCTATGTGAACAATTCCAAATTAAACAAGGTTTCTTTTCATTCTATTATCCTCAAGGGAATGGTCAAGCTAAAGTGACAAACAAAACCATTTTGAAAATCTTGAAGAAAATAGTTAATGAATCAGGGTGAGACTGGCATTTATAGCTCAGTCCCACATTATGGGCATACAGAACTAGCGTGAGAACACCTACAAGAGCCACCCCTTTCCCTCTAGTATATGGATTAGAGGCGGTCCTACCCCTCAAATTGGAAATCCTATCCCTGATAATATCATTTAAGAACCTAATTTTAGATGAAGACTATAGAGTAGCAAGGCTCAGTGAACTGGAACTATTAGATGAAAGAAGACAACATGAATTCAACCACTTACAAGACTATCAGAATCGCCTTAGAAGGAATTATCACAATAAGGTGAGGCCACGAACCTTTGAGGTAGGAGACCTTGTCCTAATGGAAAACCAAAAGAACCAAGTAGAGATAGTGAAACCAGGAAAGTCTGAGCCTAACTGGCTAGGACCATATGTCATTGTCAACTCTACCCATAGCTTGGCATACCAACTAGAAACACCAAAAGGACATCAGCTCCCAGGATACATAAACAACATGCACCTCAAGAGGTTCTACACTTGAGGTCTCAATGGTTAAGGAAACTATCTACATATCCAAAAAATACCAAAAAAATCAAAAAATACAAAAGGTTACCTTGGTGAAAACCTGGCAAATAGGCGCCTTGGCGAAAACAAAAAAAAATCAAAATAAAAAAAGAAAGAAAGAAAAAAAGTAAAGATAAACAAAATTGATCTCTTAGTGAAAACCTAGCAAATAGATGCTATTGAGTAGGTACCTTGGTGAAAACCTGGTAAACATGCGCCAAGTGTTCAAATCTAGCTTCACCATCAATGAACTTAAAGATCAAAGCTTGAGAAAAAATTTGCATGCAATATTGACTACCCAAGATGTTTCCAGAAGCACAATCCCCTCTGAGCACCAACACTTATCCATGGTTAGTACTGGTCCACTAGATAAGGGGCCAATTCTAAATGTCCTAAGAAATCCCTAAAAATCTAAAAGAAGTCTTCAAAAATCCTAAAAAGATCAAAATGTCCTTAAAAAATCAATTTTCATAAACAAACATAAAAAAAATTGCAAAATATCCAAGCAATGAAACTGACGCGGTTATCAACAAAGAAAAGGGCAATCATGCCAAGTCAATCAATGTCAAAACCATGAGCTTTGTGAATCAGCATTGGGCCCATATGACACAGCTTCATCAGCTATCAAATCTATCAATAAGCAAACTGGCGACCAAGCCAAATCATTAATGTCAAAACCACGAGTTTTGCAAATCAGCATTGGGCCCATCTGAAACAACTTGATTAGCTATCCAAAATGATCAAAATCAATCATCAATCAAACAAATCAATTGTCTTACATAGTGATGGATACATTCAAAACCAGACAAATTAGTCTTATATGAGTCATCTATTACTAAAACCTGACACAATCAAGAGAGTCAAACCAATCAAGAGAATCAAACTGAATAAAGGAACAATCAAAATATTTACTAGGTCAGTCATTAGTCAGATGTCAGTCTATATTTCATGGTTATGTTCTTATGCTACTTTAGGATCCACCACGTGAGGAGAGTGGCTATGATGGATCATGACTTATTTTCTTTGATTTATGTTTGTTGAATGTTTCATTTTGATTCTGGGGCCATGATGATTTAGGATAAATGTGGTAGGCGCTGTCACTTATCTAGAAGCCACACAGTTCCATGATCTAAGCTTAATCCTGGGAAATAATTGGGCATTCCTTCTCTGTTATCTGCTTGTATATTACCAATATAATCATAGCGCTATCTAGATGGTTTGAGATCTGGGTGCATTGGATATATATCTTGGTTTTTTGGCCTTTCTTTTTTCAAAACCAATAGAATCATAGCGGTATCTAGATGGTCTAAGATCTGGGTGCATTGGATTTCTATCTTGGTTTTTTTTCTTTCTTTCTTTCCAAAATCAAGAGTTCATAGCAGTATGTAGATGGTCTGAGATTTGGGTGCATTGGAATTCTATCTTGGTTTTTTTTTTGATAGTCAGTGAGCAAAGCGGTATCCAGATGGTCAATATATGGGTACTTTTGGCTCTCTTTCTTTTCAAAATAGAGATCATAACAGTATCCAAATGGTCAATAACTGGGCGCATTAGGATCTCTTTCTTTTCAAAGTAGGGAACATAGCTAAATCCAGATGGTTAATATCTGGCTGCATTAATTTCTCTTTCTATTGAATCTATCTACTCCTTCCAGTTATCAAGAGGTCATAGCAGTATCCAGATGAGCAATATCTAGGTGCATTCTAGGTGCATTGGATAATCTTTGGAATTTCATAAAAATATGTAATGATGACAAAAACTGGAAACACGGCAGCGACGTGGGTCACCCATCCATTCTATCAATTCATATCTACCGATCGCCAACCATCCTTTATATCAATTCATATCCATCCATCGGTCCCAGAGAACAAAATTTCCATTGCCTTTCTTCTAACGAACACATGCATTTACTCAGATATTTGGTGCATAGTAGATTGCATTCATTCATTGCATAAGAAAAATCCAAAACATGTACATAGTAGATCATATAATCAATGCATCCATCATCAATAACATCATAACTAACATAGGAATGCATTTATTATCATCATATAGTGATTCACATTTCCAACAAATTAACACTCATGTCACGACTTTTCGCTCAAATTTGTTGAGGGGGCATAAATACACCTGCTATCGCCAGGGCAAGCTGGGGCAGGATAAAAACAAAGAATCTTTGACACACTGTGACAAACCACAATGCATCAAAGAGGGGAAAATGTAGACACCCTAAAATGGACAAACTTGCGACTTGACATTAAAAACACTAATTTTCATCTATTAATTAATGATTTTTTAATTGTTAATTAACCATCTATTTTCTTCTAAATTCATTTCATCTATTGATTAATGGTTTTTTTAATCGTTAATTAATCATCTATTTTCTTCTAAATTCATTCCCCAAATCATCTAATCAAATTCCCAAAATTAATTAAATAATTAATTTTATTTAATTGATTAACCTTAATTGATTAATTTCCATTAATTAGTTAATTAAAGTCAATTTCCTAAAGTTTAAATTCAAATATTTAAAATTATTAATTAAATTAATTTAATTTCATTCAAATAAAGAAATGCTAAATCAAAAAAGAATTCAATTATCTCACATGTTGAAAACTTTAATTACAAAAATGAATTAAATATTCATTTATCTTCAAAGATATAACTTCCAATCAGATCACATGGGTTACTCCACCAATCTTTTCAGTTCACATGGGTTTCTCCACCCGCCTCTTCAATTCTAAAAGGTAACTCAAAATTGGCTCTTCAGTTAACCAAACTCTATTTCCTCTTTCTCAATTGAAGAGGTGGAGTTTACTGATGGCTTCTCTAGTTTCTTTTGATCTCAACTGTTCATCTTCCTATCTCTGGGATTGATCTCAAATGTTCATCTCATTCTCAATTCCTATATAATAAACCCTTCATAAACATTTGAAGGATCCAGGATTTCAAGCTCATGTGCACCATTACTCTGTCAGATTGGTTCAAGCATCAAGCCATCTTGTGATCACACATACATTCAATATCGAATTATCGATGCTCCCAAGTCATAGACGCTACCCACACCAATACTGAGCATCACACAAACAACATTTTGGAAGGAGTAGAGAGAGACAATAGAAGATTCAAGCAATTGGGTTTGCATTCATTTGTTTTCCTCTTATTTTCTTGTACATTTTATTGATTCATAGTTTTGTTAGTAGTAGCTTGTTTCTTATCAATTTCCCCCATTGTGAATTGGTGCTACTAAGCCCTCATTGACTCGAGGTGTGTTACAAATTTTGATCCATTGCATACATCTACATTCCAATTCCTGCATTCGAAAGGCAGAATAAAAAAATAAGTTTATAGGTTAACAAAACGACTATGAATGTATAAGTAACTAAACGAACCAAAGAACATGACTAGCCAATGCATAGTGAAGTTTACCGTCATAAAACATTTGGGCTAATCAAATGCACACCTCAATCTTATATATCTACCATATATGTATCCGACTACACTTACAATCCACATACAAAACCAAGTTTACTGGCTCAAACAAATAAATCATAAAACTACAATGAATGTATTGAACATAATCGTAATGAACATGCAAAATCTTGCAGTTAGTAGCACTTACCTACTGAAGTGTGCTTGAAGGGTCATCTCTCTGCTTGAGGGTATTCAATATTGCTTCATGATAAATAGTACTAATAGTCCAAAGTTCCTTTGTCTTTGGTTTTTCTTGATGTTTCAACAACTTAACATTGGCTGATATAACAAGGTGTGAATACACAAGAATGGTTTTGTGCTTCTCATAGTCTTCAAACACGAGAATACCATTATTTCTAATCATGTATGTGCACAACCATGTTCCCACAACGACATGTGACTCTATTGGATATGTGAACATATCATCATCTATCGTCGGTTGTGCAAGTTTCTTCTTTCCTCGTACACAATGTGCAAACCAGTAATCCAATCTCTCATCATTCCCCTTTGGTGCAACCAATGCAAAAACATGTCTTGGTTGTAGAAGATCTGAAAGATTGTCATAGTCAAGTTAACAATCCATGTCATCATTTATTACAGAGAGTGTGATAGATAAAGGAGTTAGATAATGTGGAACCCACGTATCGACCCACTCACTTGACTCACACTGATCCCAATCACACTATAGACACCTTGGAAAAAAACAAGCCAAATCTCGTGTCCAAATGGTCCATGTACTAGCATCTGAGCTTCAAAATGAATGCATTTTTGAAGAATATTTCACAGTTTGACAATCCAACCTATCTCCAGTTGTGCCCAACTCAACCAACCAAAAGAATATGCACACCTCTGAATCAAGTGTCCCCCCTGTGACAATGTTGAATTACACCAATCAATAATAGAACAAGCATCAAGTAGTTCTGCACCTGAAATCCTCAATTGCTCCTTAACTAGAGCTCTCTTTACACATGCACCTGCTCCATCATGCTCCCCTTTTCCATGACCAACCTAAAAAAAACTCTAAATATGAGGTACACCTCTCTCTACATGCATTCTACATAACCAATAAAACATACGAGCATTTTTGAATTGACCTATGCAATTATCTGACCAAATGATATGTCTATCCATATAAATATCATTTTCCTGCACCCACTCAAAATAATTCTCAAAGCAATGTTGGACATACTTGTGAGAGTGAGATCTATCATCACTCATATAAAAATAGTATTCTCTGATTATCTTCCGGTCATCTTCTGTACTATCAGGGGAATGTCTATATGTTATGTGCACAAAAATAGAAACCTGAATAGAATTGTAATATTGAGCTTGCAAATCATTTTGGGGCTGCAATGTATAGTTATCTGCAAAGTCAACGATCGATATAATAGCTACAATAGGGAAAGTGTCCTTACAAATCCTGAATTGCTGATCCAACCACTGATACCTATGAATATGCCTTGCATACTTGTAAAAAATATTCTTCCTAAAATTTGAAATAAAATTAGCTTAATTGCATTATTTTGTAACCAACTCACATCTAGAGCCTTCACCTCCACTTCTCAATGTATATTTAACGGTTTCATATACCTTTTTTTGGATAATTGTCTTTCCAAAATCATGTTCGCGGCCCTCATGAAAACATGAAACAAACTTCACTAGCCAACCACACTCTGAGAACTTATCATTAAGAAATCTTGTCTATAAAAGAAACATCCATCATCTCTAGGACATAACAAATGATCTAGCAAGTCTCTTGATGATTTTGGAAGAGCACTTGCACCACACTCCTCCAAAATTTCACTAGTATGCAAAGTAAAATGAATGGATCATAACAATTCATGATGCATTGAAAACTCCACATGATATTTGCAACAACAAGTATTTCGAATCTTAAGAGGCACACAAAAAAGGCTTGAATGCTTCAAAATCTCTTTATGATATTTTCAATGTTGGATGTGTCTCACAAATTTTTTTGAATAACATTGTTTGACTCACCTCCAAAAAATGTTTTGGATGTGGGGTGCGGTCCTGAATGCCAATTCTCAACTTCAAGACATCCTTCACATTTGGTGACACTCTTGAGTTAGATTGCCAAAATATTTGAATTTGATCCTTCACACCATCAATAATCTTCTTATCACAACGTGGAAATCTCCCACCATAAGCCCATGTATCATTTTGAAGAGGATAATCAAGTCTTTCTCTCCTTGCAAGTGCTTTATCCAAAGTTTTACGATTTAGGTTCAAGTAAACACAAGTTTGTCTCATCAAACAAGCCTTTCTCAAATGATGAATTACTAAGGAGGTTGTAATAACCATCCTAGCAGCTCTCTTCTCTTTTTCCTTGGTAGCCTTCCCAATGGAATTGAGAGCACTAAAAAGATTTCTCACAATAATAGCATTCCTCTCCTTTTTCTTATTCACACTAATCTTCAATTTGACTAAAATAGGTCTCATCTTCTACATCTTTAACAACTACACAAAAAATTGACATTGCTCGACCAATGTATTGTGGCTAAAAAATTGATCAAAATTTTTTGAAACCCACAACCGAACGGTTCTTTCTGATCGCTTGCCATCGAAATTGCTCATTATGTTCTCATCAATTTCAAGTAACCATTTTTTTGATCGTGAAGGTCTCAAATTTGAGGTTTGTCTTTCTTCCTCACAAGGGACTTCATTTCTCATATGATTTGGAGATGCGTAATGCTGATTTGGTTCTTGTGCACTATTATCATTGTCAATTCCTTCATATTCGATCAGTGGATTGTCATTGTCAATGTCCACACTTCCATTGTCCACATCTATGTGTTCATTTTCAAAACCTACATTTTCATCTTCAATCCCTACATCGTCATTTTTAATATTATTGTCATAAATAATTTCAAATTCATGTTCTTCTTCACTTGAAACCGCATTTAAGGGTGGGCCTATGCCCACATCTTCATTAAAATTTAACATACCTTGTATCTTGTTCTGATGGGCAACCCTATCTATTTCTCTATACACTTCAATTTCTTCATTTGTGAGCTTCCTCTTCCGTTTATGCTTTTGACGACTACTACTCCCCATGGTGAGACCAAAAAGGTGATGCAAAAACCTTTGGTAATATAGAGATTCCAACAAAAAGGGTGAAAAAGTGTTTTTTTGTCTTTCACAACTGATTTCCCGTGATATCTCCCACCCAAATTTGCCTTGAACCTTTTCATTTTCATCCTATTTTGAATGTTTATTTTACTTTTCATTACTATTATATTTTAAAAATATTAATATTAATATTAATATTATATTTATACTCTCTCTCTCTCTAGGTATTATTGTTATAATGTAAATATTAATAAATAATTAATACTAATATTATACTATTATACAATAGAGAAATAAATAATAATAATAATAATAATAATAATATAATACTAATTTATATAATACAATACTAATATTTAAAATAATTATTTAATACTAATGTTATTACCATCTAATATTAATATTAAAAAAAAATGAAATTTATAATATATAAACTAAAAATATAAAATCATAAAATTGAAAAAGCCTAAAATCATAAAATTGAAAAGAGGTTTGAAATCGAAATGTTGAATTTGGGCGGGAGTTATCGGATATCCGATAGTATCAGATATACGATTAGACTTGGTATTTGCCTTGGGTTTTGGCTTTGCAATGCCAAACATGGATGGTCAACCCAAACGATGTGTTCAACATATTTCCTCTGATCTCCAGACTTTGACCATGTAGCTGACGACCTTTTTTCACCCGAAATTGATGAAACAAAAAGGGTTTCTTAAAGATATTATCATCTTTCCATCAATATAATTTCTGTTAGAATTCGAGTTTAGTAAGTAATTATTACTTATTTTCTAATTGAGTTATCTCTACAGTCCTGGTTGACAGACTGATTGAAAAACAACTATAACTTTCAAACGGTTTAACCTTTTTGAAATATGAAACATGCGTCACATTCTATGCTTCGCCTACTATAAGAAAAAAAGTTTACAATTTTGTATAGTTTACAATTAGTTAAGGTGGTCAGACACGAGATTTTTTTTATTTGAATAAGTTGTAGCAGAAAATTCATAATTAATTATTTATTTGGTAAAAATTACACAAAAATATGTGTCACATCCGGGCATGAGTCTTCTACTTATATCTAGAATCTTGCTAAAATGTCATCATTTGATTGTGATTAAGGTGGTCAGACATACACATATTTTTTTTTAATCTTTTTCCTGAAATTTTTGTACTACTGCATTGAAATCTAAAATATTGAACAATTAGATTTTTTTTTCAAACAAGGGCTAGTAGTTTAGAAACTTGTAATTCAATTTCCTACAGATTCTGTTCTTACAACTTTTCACATAAGGTCGATAAGATGTTCAACTTTTTACGTCAAGTTGACTAACCCTGATTTTCTGATTTTTCATTGCCACTTAAGGCCATAACTTGGTATACCATGATCCTGCACATACCCTAACATGACCTTGAAATGCAAAAGAGTCCAGTGACATTGTGACAATAATAATAATGCAAATTCTCTGTATTCTAATTTAGAAGTAGACAACTCAATCGATTACACTTTTAGAACTTAAGTTTCTTTTTCAAAATATGTGTTTCTATTATAAAGTGAAAATAAATCATTTTTAAAATTTAAAATTATTTATTAAATTGTTTTCTTTTTCAAATACTTCATCTTAAATAACAAATATTTCTATTATAAATTTTAAAAAGCCAACTTCAAAATTGAGTAGTATTTATTGATTTATTTAATGTTTATTTCTATTATAAACTTTAAAAATCAGCTTCAAAATTTAGTTGAAGATTTGTTTCTATTATAAATTGAACTTATAAATTTTAAACTATAATATTATTTATTAATTTATTACTTTCTTTAAAAATTTCATATTCAATTATAAAAATGGTAGTTTTTTTATTTGAAAATAAAATTTATTATTAGAATGCATTTTTAAATGTTTAAGCTTTATGTATATACTTTTTAACAATTAGATAATACAAGACTAAAAAATTAGGTATACATGTAGATTTTATCAAACATTCAAATACTTTGTATGAGCATAGAAAATGAAACCACACAACTAATTCTAGCTTAAAAATGAAATCCACATTCTTTGTTGCAAAGCAATTAAAAAATAATAAATTCTCCTATAACATGCCTAACCGCCGCTTCTCTATTTTCCTCATATTATTCTTTCCCTGCCCATCTAATATCTCAGAACCTCAATCTACAAAGGGATTCTGAAATTACACAGGAATTTACAAAAAAATATAGTAATTGATTATGATTGCTAAACTTTAAAGTGCAACCCATATTTTTCAATCTGAATTTTTGAAAACTTGACTGACATAGAGATTTTGAAAATACAAAAACATTTACAGAACAGACAAAACATAAGTAAATTACTAAAAAATACAACTACTGGTTATGATCTCTAACATCTAAAATGCAACTTGCGTTTTCCATGAAAAGTTACCATGAACTGGCCATTGATTATTAAATATGAAATGCATGGTTTTTCTTTTATTAACCCTAAGCGCTGCACATAATGTTTTGCTACTAAATATTCATTTCTAAAGAATATCATTTCCTAGGCATATAGAACCTTGATGCCAGACATAGATTCACCAAGAACGACACCCTGTGCAATAATCTGTACACCACAGTAATAGGAAACAAAAGGGAAAATGAAAAATTTATACAAAAAGAGACATGAAAGAAACAAACCTATATTTTCAAGAAATTTTTCAAATCTTACAAAGATTTTCATTTAAAACCTCGTGCCTAGAAAAAATCTGAGAAAGCTCATACTTCATAGCTATAAGTCTATTTTGTGTCTTCTTCACAATGTTTCTCAATTCCTAACCATGCAATCCTAGTCTTCATGTAATCTCCCTCTCTTATCGACAATGATCAATGCTACCTCTCCTGAATATTAAAATACACAACATGATTACCACCAATTCCCTAAAAGTACAAATGCATGGACAAAACTGGTAGACATGCATAGAAAAAAAATGCTTGTCGAGCTATTGTTTTGGTCAATGGAGTTGATTATAAATGATACTCATAAGCATACTCAGTATCAAAATCCAAGTTGGTGTCTTGAGATTCCATCCAAGTCAGCAGGGTATATCATTTTGTTGAAGATAATTCCTTCTGACTTTGTGTGAGATAAATATATTTAATTGTTTGATATGTTAAGAACACAATAGTATAAAATATAATCTTCTACCATGAAGTCAATAGTACTCCATTCTGACTACTTGATATCATCACACACTTCCTATGACACGACAATCCCAGTAATGTTTGCGAAGTACATAATTGTTCGTTGAATTCTGCTTATAAGTGCATCTTCCTCCAATAGAGACGACATTAATTTATGCCTAAGAAAAGATTATATATTTGTTTGAAAGTGATTTTTTTTTCTAATTGGAGCTGGTACCTATGCATGGAGCACTCATTCTATTCTAGGACGTTGGTTGGAAGAGCATTTGCTTTGAGATTTTTGAAGGCTTGATGTGGGAACCACAAGAATTTTCAAGCCAATACATAGTGTGTGTGAGTTAAAACACCTTCATGAAATTAGGAAAATTAAGCACAATTATATGGAAAGAAACAAATAAATTAATCTGAAGAATTGCATTTAAAATCCATAACATCTCATGGTTCTCTAACTAGTCTTTACAAGTAGAGCTCTCAGCCTTAATCTCTACTAGTGACCTTCCTAGAATGAGAAATTAATGATAAAATGCCTAATCTAGCTCTCAATTCTCTCAATTTTGATATAAAATAGATTCAAATGCTTTCATAAATTGAAATGATCTCTCAATTTGCTACAAAATTCTCTCACTATTGCTCAAATTGCTATGAAATTGCCTATAATGAGGATGCTTTGCATTCAAATTTTCTAGGATCTCTTATGCTTGAAAATGGTTTATATTTATAGTAAAATCCCAAGGGTAGGGGGTAGAGTGAATTGATCATGGGGTTAATCCTTGGTTGACTCTCAAATGGTTTCAAATAAGGGGACCATTTAAATATTTTCCTCAAAGGGTGGGACAAGATGAGTGGATGAGATTTAAAAGGATAAATGAGAGGTTGAGATGCAAAATTGGAGTGATCCATGTGCAAGTGTGTTCTCAATTCTCATTGGCTCCTTTATTTGTGTTGAAAAGATATTAGGATTTAAATTAATTCAATCATTTAATTAATTTAGCCATGTAAGGAATAGGTTCAATTTGATTTTTGATTTAAACTATACAATTAATTGATTAAAATCAATTGCATAATTTGATTGATCCTTTTAGGCTTAAATTTAATTATTTGATTTCATGATTAATTAATTCCTTGATTTAAAATTGATTTAATCCCCTTTGATTGATAAATGTCCATTTAAATTGATTTTGATCCATTTTGAAGTATTTTGCTGAGATTTGCAGATTTTGATGATACTAAGACACCTGGTCAATTTTTGTTGTCTACAAATGCCCCTCTTTGAATTGATGTGTGAAGCACATTGATTCAAATAAAATTGCATGTCCTGATCACTAATTTGATACTTGATTGATTGATTGATACAACTACTCTGATTTGAAAACCTGATTGATTTGAAACCCTGATAAGATAACCGATTGATTTGAAAAACTAATTCACAACTGATTTAATTTGATGCACTGATCTGATTTGATGATAAAAACCTGATTCACAACTTTGATTTGAAATTCTGATTGATAACCCTGATTCACAACTCAGATTTGAAACTCTGATTAATAAGATGCAGAAATCCCCACTGATAAAAGTTTGAATTTTTAATACCCCAGAGTTGATATAGAACACTGATTTGATGATCTGATGATACCCCCTTGGGAAATGAATCAAGATGATGTTCAGATGATTTGGTTGAGATTGG
Source organism: Thuja plicata (assembly GCA_018584345.1). Lineage (NCBI taxonomy): Eukaryota > Viridiplantae > Streptophyta > Pinopsida > Cupressales > Cupressaceae > Thuja > Thuja plicata. The sequence goes on from MU225720.1 coordinate 4,286,356, forward strand.
GAAATTGAGATTCATTTCCTGATAAAATCAAATTGAAAATGCCCCGGTTATGAGAGAAGATGACAATAGCTATGATTGAGAAAATGTTGTTGATGTTTTAGATTAGGTGATGATGTTTGGATATCACTTGATGTCAGTTAGAATCACTTGGTTGATGTTTTATTGATGTCAATCTGATAGGATAGGTATGCTGATGGATTGATTGGATAAACTGATAATTCATTCTCAAGATCTAGAGAGACGAACAAATGGATTAATTTGATAAACTGATAATTCACTCTAAAGATATAGAGAAATGAACAAATGGATTGATTTTCCTTCCTCAAGATCTAGAGTTGGGAAATTTTATGCGCTCAAGATGAGAAAATGGATAATAGGATAAAATATTGACGTTAGATGATCAATTGGATGATTCAACTGATTGATATTTGATTAGATTGGATTTGATGGGAAGATTAATGGTGGGAGGCTGATAGATAGGGGCATTTGAGATGAATCAAGTGTAGATATAGGTATAGGTTATCGACAGAATTAAGTTTCCCCTTGTTGATCAAATGGTGAGGTTGCCCCTAGGTGAGCAGATGTAGATTGATAATATCCTTGATGTAGCATTGGTCAATTTGACGGATTAGACATTTGGGGACTTTGATGATGTAATCATGATTAACTTCCACCCCCTTGATTAAAGAAAATACCATAAACATGTAATTAATCTATCATGAAAATGCAATGCAACTAATGGTCACTAGTTTTTTGTGAAAGAACTACAAAAGAGATATATTTTCATCATTGAGCGTTGTGGAACTAGGAGTCGATACAATCCTTAGTGGTGCCACTACGACTATAAGAATATGAATATGAATTTCATCTCATTTGGTAACCTCATTAGGAAAATAGTACAACCCTCACTAGTTGAATGACCAACTATGGGAGTATGAATACCGGTTTCAATGGATTCAATGTTGCAAGTGGATTTTGGTATGAAGATATTGAAGATCTAAATAGCCAAGGTATCCTTTTGTGTAAACAAACAAAGGTTAATCCTCCTTCCTATATGAAGGTCCTCGATGGTTCTTTGATGACCATTTCCTTTAATGAATTCACACAAGTTAAAGAATCTCCCTCAAAACAGTCACACAAAAGGAAAGAAAATTTCATGTCTCCATCATCGCCAATGTAGTCGAAACATCATCGATTAGCTAAAAAGACATGACTCAGAAAAGTCAATGAAAAAATCATCAAAAATTTCAAGTGTATCGCAATGTATCAAGATTTTCAAAAAGAATTCCAAACATGCTGATCATTTAGGGTATTGTCAATTTTTAATCCTGATAAAATAAGTTAGTGAAGTTCAAGGATCAAGGTATGTGATGAAATGGTTTGAATTGAACAATGATATCCATCAAAGGTTCCAAAAATATATCTCCTCTGAAATTCTGAAAATATGCTTCTGTCATGTGACCAAGATGTAGCACTTTTGAATCCATTTGTACCAAAATCCATTATGTTTGCCACCAAGTGAAAATGAGACCGTGTAGATCTTGGGCAAATACAACCGAGTACGTGACAACGATTTGGCAATGCAGCTCAAAGAGACTTTAAGCAAGATTTTTGGATTTTTTTAATGTTTTTGGATTTTTTAGAGATTTTTGATTTTTTGATTTTTTAGAGATTTTACCATCTCTCAAAAAAGATCACATTGGTTTGCCCCCAATGTATAGCAAGGTATAGGACATGAAGGATGGATCTGCAAGCTGGTGGATTAGAAATGGAAAGGTCATTGATTGTTGAAGCATGCGAATGTGACCCATAGGACCATCTCCTCAAGATTACCCAAGCTAAGGAAAATAGATATAGCAATGTGAAGAATGTTTTTGGATAAGAAATGGAAGACAATGATGCAGTTCTAGATAGCATATGGGATAAGGATCTATTTTCATGAAAGCATGTGATCCAAAAGAGTGGACATGTCAAGAAGATTTTGATAACAAATGTTGCACTTTATGTCCTTCATTTTCGATCAAGACCAATGGATCAATTTTGGTAAGATGTGGATAAGATAGCACGATCAGGATAAAGGGGTGATGGATGTTATGAGGGGATGATTTGGGATTATGGAAAGACTGCACAGGAATAATGAAGGTGAATTGTGGAGAAGCAAGATCATGATAGGGTAGCATGGATGCAACAAGTGAATAAGCTGATGGAAAATATAACAGTGTCAAGATACTTGATGCTCATGGATGTGTTCAACCTTGTCAAGACCAAAGGTAAAAGAGGGAATATGGATGCAAGTGAGATAAATGATAGAAAGATGGAGGATAACAAGGATGAAACTTGCCCCCAAGTGTAGAGTGCAAGAGGAAGGAATTACGCATGACGCTTGTTTGCCAGGTTTTCATCATGGTACTTGTCCAAGGTGCCACAATAAGTGGTTTTCACCATAGGACAGATTGATTTCTCTTTACTTTTTCTACCAAGCCACCCGTTTACCAGGTTTTCACCAAGGCACTTTTCTCTTTTTTCAATTTTTTTTTCTTTTTTTGTATTTTTCAAAATTTTCCCAACATCTAGATCTTTGGAAAATGCTCTTCTGAAAGATATGCTATAATAAACCATGAAGATGGCTAGGATGCTCAAAGATATTGATAAGGTGATGAAAAATGATAGATATGAAGGATAAGGATAGATTGTGGTGAAGGTTTTACGCCATAGATTGGATAAGAGGTATGGAAAGATGGAAAGTATGTGTTGGATAATGAATGTGAGGATAAGAATAAGGTATGTTGTGGATGGAAATGTTGGCAAGATAAACTTTGACACACACTTTGAAGGGTGGTGGAATGATCAAGTAACAATGGATGGAGGTGAGGATGTAGCTAAGATAATGGATTTTGGGATGTAGGAACCCAAACTAGACTTGGAAAGTGGAAAATGTTTAGAAGGAGACGGAATGGAAGCCTTTGGAAGCTTGAATGTCAACTTTGATTTTCCTTTTGTGTGCAAGTCTTTCAAAAGTGACTTGGGAATCCACACAGTCTTTGATTTTTCTTTATTTTGTGATGCTTTTGAATGCATTTCTTCAATGAGGGATTTTGAAACCCATATTTTCTTTGATTTTTCTTTTTGTTTGGTGGACCTTTGCAGCCTTTTGGATATTTCATTTTTCTTTTCATTCACATGTCGATTAGATGAGACATGATGATTTTTATACACATGTGGATTCTTGGATTTCTGATTTTTATGTTGCACATCCAAATTGCTTCCAAAATAATTAGGAATTGTGGGTGAATATGAAGAATATGGAGGGTTCATATGGATTGGTGTTTGGAAATTCTTCAATTATGTGTGCCTTCTTTGATCTTGAGACATGGTAGGGCAAGTGAATGGAGAGCTAGGGATGGTAGAAATGGTTGACGGAGGGATATAGGGACCCAATATGGATGGAAGGGATGAAGACTTTATCTTTGGGAAATAGGAACCCAAAATGGATTTGGAGGATGGTGAAGGCATATGGTTGCATTTGAATGGAGGGAGATAAGGTGTGAAAGGCATATCAATATATTTGGCATGAGTTATATTGCCAAGGCTCTCATTTTCAAGATTTATCTTTTTACCAATAGGCTCGTAAATAACATTCATGGGAGAAACTTTGATAGGATCAACCGAGATTTGAAGGGATTTATTTTCATACAAGGAATTTGGAATAGTGATGGTTTCTTGAGGTGAATGTGGAGGATCATGACAAGGAGTTGATGGGATACTTTGATCTTGACAAGGATATTCAAATGGTATAGAGAGGGTGCTCTACTCTTGATTTTCAATATGGTCATTGGACATGATGGAAGGGATATCTTGATCTTGCTTGGGAAGTGGAGAGGTATGTAGCTCTTGTGGTGGAGGGATATCTTCTTGGAAGAAATGAAAGGGTGCAAGGGGATCATCATAGGATTCTATGGATATGGGACCTTCATCAAATATGGGAGGGGATTGTTTAACATCTTGATCTTGATCTTTATTGATACTTGTTTCTTTGCTCTTTGGATTATCCTCTTGACACGGAGCCACTTCTAAGGACAAGGTAGATGCTTGGATATGCGTGGGGAATGTTTGGAAGAATGGTGGAGAAACCTTTTGAATAGGCATTGAAACACATGAAGCTTTGGGGTCCAAGATCTTTGAAGCATGGAAACAATTTGCAGCAAGATGTAAATTATCTTGGGTTTCTTTTAGAGGTATCCCTTAAGGGAAGACATAGTCAACGTGGAAAGTATCATCATTAGGCTCACTCTTTGATGGAGGAATTTTGGATAGTTGTGAAGCTTTGTGAGATGGACGAAGGATGAAAGGAGTAAAGGCTATGTGAGAAACCTTACTAGATAGGGGTTTGTGCATTAGATCTTTCTTGAGAGTGGTACCTTTATATTCATTATTTTTATTATCTTGATCACAAATAGGGTGGTCATGAAATTTCCCTTGATCCAAGATAGGTTTGTTGCACTTAAATGTTTTGTTTTGTGAAGAAGACAAAGATACAGATGTCCCATCATCATAAAGAAAAGGATAGATTGATCTTAATGATGGCTCTTTAGATGATGTATATTTTTGTTTTTCCTCATCCTTCTTTAAGGTTGATATATCATAATTATGAGAAAGGGTAGCTCCTAATTGAGCAAAATATGCTTCTTTATCCTTCTTCAAAATCAAGCGCATTGTTTCCATAAATATGGGATCTTGGGATGCTTCCAAAATTTGTTCTTCGGTTATTTCGTCGTATTGATTCCTATGGATATTTTAATTTTGATTCCTATGGAGATTTTGATCTCCATCATAGGATTGATTCATTTCTCAAATAGAGTCATCATTATAAATGTTTGAAGGAATATGATCTATCTATTTCACTGACCAAGAATAACTCTGAAAAGGGTATCCAAATATGATTTAAAAATATTTCCAAACCCTCAGGAAATGCCCCCTGTCTTCCCTTCTTTATTTCTGGGTGTCACTTGTTGGTGTGTAGGCGTGACTTTAATGTTGGTACGCGTTGACTGGAATTCTTGTATGTGACACTCTGTAGTTAGTACGTGACATTTGCCTATTGATAGGCATTGTTAAATTGTTTCCAGGTGGCACTTTCCAGTGAATTACCCAATTTTTGGCAGATGACAGGCGTCATTTCCATTGTTTACGTGTAACAAAACTGTCTATAGGTATCATTTAAATGATGATACACGACACTTTACCGATCAAAGTTGAATTTTCAATTTTTTTAGGTTTTAGAAGTTTAATGTCTTTGATCAGATCTGTCAGAGAAGATTCTTGCTTGAAAATGAAATACAAACTCAACACACACATCAAATTTGCATCATGTCCCTAAAACAACACTAAAAGTGTATGTTCTCGATCGTTTTCACAAGTATAACACAAGAAAATCTTCCAAGAAATCTACCTAGAGTCAAATTTGGTTTTTAACAATGGCTCTAAAAGGTAGGCTTACTATTTTAACCAAGTTTTAATGAACACCTCCGTTCTAAATCGTGCCAATTTCTTTTACCCCCTTGCGGGCTTCCCACATGCACAAAAGTATGATTTTGCAAAATCCCAAAGGACTACTCGAGGAAGTGAAGATGACTTGCACACAACTTAGTCACTTTCCGATTAAGGTAAAGTGCATTTATTTATAGTGGGTCGGATAGTATTGCGGCTAAAGCGATTGTCTCCCACTTTGGGTTATTCCCTCTCACCACCTTCGTAAAGGAATTCTCAGGAGGCAGGCCCTCTAAAGATCTAAATTATCTAGCATGTATATAGAAAGCGAAAAATTGAACTTAGTCCAACAAGTTTGGGAATTTTATTTACTCAAAGAATGAAGAGCATATCCCTATTGTTTTCCTTCGTTCCAAACACTTCAAGCACTTTTTTTTCTTTTTCAACCCCTTGACAAGGAGGTTCTTAAAAATGAAGTGTGTGGTTCAATTATCCTCCCTTTCTTTCTACCACCCAAACTTGACACTTTTGGCTTTTTGATCAAGTTCAAATAGTTGAGAGCATATACCTAATGTCTCATTTGAATGGACAATAATAGGGTGTCCATAATTATACTAGATTCAAAGAATTTTCCACAATTTGATCAATGCAAGCTTGTTAAGTAGAATACCTTGTTTCAAAGCTAGCAAAGGCTTGGCACATTTTTGATGGATTTTTATTTTTTGCTACTCACCTAGTGGCGATCATTCCCTCTTCGGCTCCATCAGCAAGTTAGTCAACACAACCGAACAAAGTGAAGAAATCTCAAAGTGGAATTGACAATGCATTCAAGTTCCTTAGCAAAATTTGCAAAAAAAACAACTTAAGGACTTAATGCATGAAATCACCTAAGAGATGGAATTTTTTTTTATTGTAAGCCCTATTGATTTTAAAAAATGCTCAAATAATGCTTCCTCTTCTTTTAAAATTTCCAAAATAATTGCATTAAATGTTTCTTTTGAATGCTTGTTGAAGAGCATTACCTCTTTGCTTGGCCTTTTGATGCGCACCTCTAGTTTTTGTACTTTTAGGTGTATATTTATCTACAAAAAACACAGTAACAGAGAGTTAGAAAATTGAATTTAATGATTTGACAACAATAAAACACAAAAAACTGTAGGCGTCATTTAACAACTTATATGCGTCATTTCACTGTGTGTACGCGTCACTTTACAGTGTGTACACATCATTTAAGAGATTGTAGGTGTCACTTTACTATGTTTATGTGTCACTTTATAGAGTGTATGCATCACTTAACAACTTGTGCATGTCACTTTACAACTCACACATGTCATTTAACATTTTACAAGCTGAACCGCCTCACAATAGGTGTGGAATAATCATGCTCAAGGCCTTTCTTAGGAATGGTTTATTCAATCTAAGGACTAATTCTCTCGTTATGAGGTGAATTTAACTTGTCAACCCAGGGATGTATACTTGAAATGGTCGGCATGATATGTGCACTAGGTTCCTTAAGGAGTCATTCTGCTTATGCTACAGGAAGATAAAAATGCATAAAAGAAACCTATACTAGTGTTGCAGGAAAAGAATACATTTATCTCCTAATCGAAATGAATGCTAGAAATTGCAACTCTATTGAAACCTATGATTTCAACCTAGAACATCCATTATAACTATTCTTGCAGATGCTACAGGAGCATTCATAAGGTACAATGCTGCAGGAAGAAATTGTAACTTCTATTTGAAATACTAGAAATGTTGGGAATGATAGAAATGCTGGAAATGAAATCTATTCTATTCTAACCTATTCCACCTCCCAAGTGGGCCCCCTTGGTTGGCTTCTGCTAATCTATTAACACAGAATGTAAACCAAGAACTACTTCATTGTATTTCAAAAACTCATTACATAGAAACAATACATGGAACTTGAAATAGATTGCTATATAATAATTTTCTTCCAAAAGCTTCTGTCTCTATCTTTTCTAGCTAACTTCAAACTATCAGTCCAATCCCTATATAGAGAGGATCGAACACTTATTAATAAAAAATAGAAAAGAAACTATCTTGCTAAAAACATGCCGGAGAAGAAGATGGAAATGCAACAACCCACAGTGTGGGTAATAAAGCTCGGGCAACCAGTTCAACATAATAAAGTGCAGAGGGAATATAGGCACACTACATCCCCGCATCCTGGAATAATGGCTCCATTGTAACAACCATGTTTCCTGGTGCTGTAATGATAATCCACCGTAGCTGGTCCTCAACAGTCTTCCTTGAATGCTGTCGACCACTCTCCAGCCGCTTTCTCTCCTGTCAAGTTAGTTAAGATGCAGAAATATTCATGCAACAAGCTTAATAAAATTAAATATCTATGTATTAGAACATATATTCTAATGGTTTTATGAAATACTGCACTATATGTATCATATTAGAAAAATATGTCACAAACATCTACCCATGGTTTATCAGTTCTATCTGGACTTTATCACAAGTTTTGACTGGCTTGGCTCTCAAATATTTTGACAAAAACTAGAATAGAGTATTAAAATTATACAAAACAAAGGCAATAATTTGGCCTTATCATCCGCCCCTTGGTTAATCAAATGATTGTCCTCAAGAATTGCACCTTCTGGCAATTGACCTAAAGTCACCAACTTTAGTTCTTCCTCGCCTCTGGCTTTTGAAGGAGTAGTAGAATCCTCTTGTTCTTTCCTAAACTTCCCTTCTATGATCTTCTTGTAGCCTGTCAAGTCTGGTAGTGTTGATATCATACAAGGGCCAAAGGAGCATGGGCGGTTGCATTATGAGCGGACACCAAAGCTCCTACCTGATTTGCCTACCTAGCGCTATGTATTTTGGTGCCCGATGTATAGCTGCTTCAAGGTTAATGGGGTTTTGTGGTTCTGATCTTTTGAATACCTCTGATAATCTACCCCGTCTACTTCTAGCATCGGTTAAGGCTCTTTGGAAGACAAAATAGGACATGCTGTCATATTCTGCATACACATCTGCTCTGACTTTAAAATTTTTATGTCTGATTTCCTTTTTAACATTCCCATATGTTAGTCTGAACCAATCCCTCAGGAATACTTCTGGTTGACTGCTTTCTGCTCTTAAGGGTAGGGGTTCTATTTTCTCAAGTTCTCTGTAATTCTCCAATTGTCTATCATAGTTAGCCTTGTTGTGCATCCATGACATCAGGGCCCTTAGGTGTATATCCCCTATGTAAGGCAGGGGATTCCATTTAGTCTCTGCTGGGATGATGAAATTATGCACATACAACTCACAGAGTAGGTTTTGTTGCCAAGATGGAAGTGTCTGGTATAAACCATAGAATTCCTGGGCTAATTTGAACTCTGCGTTTACATCTTTGAGGGTCATCATCAACTAAAATAGAAGGAATTATTCTTTGAGATAGATAGTATAGACCCTAGGTGGAGGTCTACAAGTAATTACCTGGTCAGTCAGCTTAAGGGCATGTTCCATTCTCTGTTTCTGTCTTGCCAACTGATCTTTCAATTCTGCAATTTCCTTTCCCAATTCTGATATTACTTTCTGCAATTTCTTTTTCTCTTCTCCATATAGAGTGGTTGTCAGCACATGATTATTATATAACTGGAAGAGAAGCATTTGCAGAGTAATCATACCACTATTTTCATCTTGGTTATTCTTCTTTCTTTGTTCTCTCCATAACTGCTCTAAGAATTTTACTAACCAAGTTCGCTTATAGGAAACTAAGGCATTTCTTGTGCAAGCCAGTTGGAGAGTTATAGGGGTTTCTTCCTCATGAGTTGAAACATCCTAATGACTGACTCCTGCGTCATTTTGACATACATTTGGCTCATCTTCACACTCCTCTTCCAAATTTTGAGGAATGTTAGGAATCTCAGACTGGCTGGGAGAATCATCCGGAACAATATGGATAGGAGTTTCCTCCTCAAATTGTTTGGGGGAAGAGGGCTGGCTTTCAATGGGCGCTTTAGGAGTCTGCACTCTCATCCTAGAACTTCTTCTTATAGGAATTTCCTCAAATTCTATGGCCTTCTTCTTACTAACCCTTTTTGTTTTCTCTGCTGCAGGAGTAGTGGCTGCAGGAACTGACTTCATTTTCTTCCTTCTTGAGACTTGAGGGTTTCGTGGTTCAGCTGCAGGAACTGAAGTTTCTCCTACTAACTTCCATTTTCCTTTGGTTCAGGTGGCAGTAGGTATATTTCTCATGTGAGCGGTTAAAGGCATATTTTCTTGTATATTTTTGATTTCTGCCCCTTGGTTATTTTGCTTGGCAACTGGGTCAAGGGAAACTGTATTATCTTGGCTAATTTGCACATTAGGGGCAATTTGAGGCTGAAGGGTTTTATGATGGATGAACTCTACCCATGTCATAGGGGAGGCATCCCTAAGAGATCTTTCTATGAGTAATTTAATCAGGGCATGGTGAGTAACAGAGTTGTCTTTCCCTTTCTGGGTTTCTTCGGCACTAATGCACAACATATTAAACAAAAAATTGGGTGCATTCATTGGGATATTATGTCGTACATAACTAAGCAGCTTAAAATGATGCGCATGTAAATTAGAGAATCACCCTTCACAAGTGAAATACCTTATAATGTGTGTAGCCAACTCCTGGTATGGTGGAGGAATGGACATCCTTTTGCATCCCTGTTTAGTGATTTCCAATGGGGGGTCTCCTGGTAGGGTGAATTGAGCCCTGGATGACCTGACATCATGGGCATTGAGATAATTTTCCCCTGCTACTCGCGAACCGGTCACTTCCACTATTCGCTCCTCTGTTGCAATGACTGTCAACCCCCATACCGTCGCTTGGCCCTCATCAAATGTGTTTGTAAATTTTGCTGCTGCTTCATCATTGAACTCTGTCAATTTTAAGAAATATCCCAGCCATCTATAGGCATTAAATCTTCTTACAGCCTCAACGTCGACTAGTAAAATACCATGAACCACTAGTTCATGCCGCTGCAATTGGCCCCCCATTTTTACCAAATTCAACCTTTGCTCTGTTCTTGATAATTACCTTTTTTTTCTTTTGAATTTTAGACTACTTCTTGTAAACCCACAGACCCTCTTTCACATTCTTCTGGTATTCTTGATATGAACAATAATAATGTACTTTAACAGAATTAATCATAGATATTGATGCGAGCGAGAGTTATGTCATGGTTTGAATACTGGGTCACATCTAGTCTGACAGTTAGGGGTTTATTTAGAATAAAGGTATGACATTTGACACTTGTGTGATGCAGTAGCTGGATTTTAATTAAGACAAGGCTGAAGTACAGATTTGAGGATCTTAACGAGTAAATGGAAATGACATTTTTAGAAATTGGCACACTTCCCTACCCCCTACAAAATTTTGACAAGTGTCCTCACTTGTCAGACTTGGCAGAAGGTACGGAACTAGATTAAGGCGACAACGATATATTTATTGCAGTATTTGATATAACCAACTAAATACATGCACTAAAAATGGAAATAAATTTAAAAATCTCATACATGTTAATTGATCATCACACGTGCCAGGAAAGATTGGTGAGAGTGGAATGACGGCGTCGGTAGTCGGCATGCATCAACACACAATCTTTTATTGAAAGCATAGAAATATGATGACATGGAAGGTGGGTGGATGAAAGATTAAGAAATGAAGTGGGTTGAAAAAGAAGAATGTAGGAAGTGAATGGAGAATTTGAACTTTATGTAAACATAAAGT
>MU225720.1:4302045-4329545 GCA_018584345.1 Thuja plicata
ATATTAAATTGATTTAAAGAATTATGCCAAGCAGTAACAGGGTCGTTTGGACATAAATCGAGGGTATGATCACACTTAGGGAAAATAGGGTCCATAGTTGTGACAGACCAAATTCAGGTGGTTACAACAGTCCTCATAAGTACATAGCTATAAAACAGAACTTCCTGAAACATCTTTAGCCACAATACATTCATTGGTAAGAATGTTCTGCATCACATCATCTTCCTCTTGCATCTTTATAAAAGATTGCCTATGCAACATCATGAGCTAGGCTACTGAATTCAGTTCCTCCTCCTCTTCTCCTAAGTCTGGCCAAATAGGTTCTCCCAAGTCTGGCTGGGGTTGGGCAGGAGGATATAGGGCTAGCTTCCTTATGGTTTGACAAATTGTCATACTGCCAGATCTGCAATTAATTTTGGCATCAGTGGTGGCTAACCAAGGTCTTCCCAAGATTACATGATAGCCAACAAAGTTTACTTTAGGTGATATGATAAGAAAATCAACATGATACTCCCATGAATCTAAGGTCACTATCACATCTTCTATGAGGCCCTCTGGATAATAGTTGAACTATCAGCAAGTTGTAACACTGTGGCTATTGTTCTCAAGCCTTTTATGCTTAGCCTATGCATTGTATCTTTAGTCATCACATTTATTGCTGCTCCCAAATCAACTAGAGCATTTTTTTATAGTTTGTCCATTTATTATCAGGTCGACTACTGGACTGCCAGGATCTGAATACTTTGGTATTACCACCTTTTCTAACATGATATCTTCTAATTTCCCTACAACATGTACTATTTGAGGGTCTTTCTTCTTCCGTCCTGGCTTTTTAAGGCATGCTTCCTTAATAGCCTTTCCATAAAGAGGTATATCTTTGATAGCTTGGAACAGAGGGATTTGAATATTCATATTTTTCAACTGCTTAATAATATCAAATGTTTCTTCCTCTTGGGGTATAGGTTTTTCTTTGTTTAGCCTATGTGGAAAGGGTGGATTTGAAGTGTGGATAGTAGTTCTGCTGGGTATATCAGTCGGCTGGTTGGTATTTGGCAGTGTGGCTTTTGGAAGTAGTGTTGCAGGAGTGTCTGCAACTTCCGTGTTAATAGGATATTCAGGTGTGGGTAGTGTGGTACTGGACCTCAAATGGATATTAGCTATTTCTATTGAATAAGTAGGGTACTGCTGGGTGTCAGTAGTGTACGTTTGTTGCTACTGCTGTTTGTTGTTTGGATTTGGCTATGGTTGAGCAGGCAATTGGGTTGGCTTTGGCTTAGCATTAGTTGCTACAGGAGGTGGCATTATTGCAGGTGGTTGCACTGGAGGTGTTAGTTGTGGGCAGCCAAAATTTTGGTTAGGCCACTGTGGAGGCCCCCTCCATTAATTAGTTTATTGCCAATTTCCTTGCGGTGGTTGCCATTGATTCTGCTGATTAGGCCACTAGTTATTTTGTGGGTTTTGCCATTTGTTGTTTTGCTGATTTGGCCACTGATTATTCTGCTAGTTTTGCCATTGGTTATTTTGCTGGTTAGGCCATTGGTTATTCTACTAGTTTTTCCATTGGTTATTTTGCTGGTTAGGCCATTGGGGTTGTGAGTACTGAGGAGTGTTCTGATAATTTTGGTTTTGCCACTGATTATTGTTAAAATTTGAAAATTGTAGAGGATCTTGTGGCATACCTTGTCATGAAGCCCATGGTCGATGTTGAGCAACAAAGAACACTTGATCATTGTCTCCTTCTATCTTCATTTAGTCAGTTGGAAAATGTTGATTTTCCAGGTTTGCTACCAGCTTACATCCACAGTCTTTCTTCTGTTTGCAGCAGTGTGGACAGTACTCAGCCAATTGTGATTCAACTTCTGCATGCTTCTTCTTGGCAGTCATTGTGTCAAGATGTGTAGCTACATCATTTATAATATCTTGCTTAAAATCCACAAGCAAATTAGATATCTCCAGCTTTGAAACATCTGAACTAAACCCTTTTGTGACTGTGGGCTGGTATCCTCTGCCTTTCTTCACAGTTGACCTTGAGTAGTTTTGACAGATTTTCTTGATGACATCCCAAGAAGATTGGGATATGTCTCCACCAGCCATCAAGTCTTATGCTTCCAGACAGTTGTCATTTACCCCTCTCAAGAAGACTAGTTTTTGTGAATCCTTTGCCAGTACATGCTGGGGATTCTTCTACATTGTGTACAAAAAACATGAAACATAGCCCTCCAATGTTTCATCTTCCTTTTGAGACATCCTAAAGATATCATCTCCTTTTGGGTCACTGCCTTTGCAATAATCTTTATATTTCTATAGAAACAACATCTGCATCTCATCCCAGGTACCTGCTACATTGGCTCCTAATCCCATGAACCATCATAATGCTAACTCTTTCAGTGTTGCAGGAAACAACTTGAGCTTATGGGCATCGGTATTATAGTTGAAGCTTCGATAGAGTATGTCAAACTCAAACAAGAAAGTGTCAGGATCCTCTATTATAAGACCATAAAACTTTGGAAGAGCAGTTGTGGGTATATTCTTGAGATTAGCATTGTTTATAAGGATTGGGAGAGGAAATCGGAAAGTAGGATGTGCCATTATTGGAGGTATTTGATTATGGGGTTGCTGCTGGAAAGGAGCATTAGCTACTGGATTGTTAACAATAGGTGGATTTGGGCCGAAATTATCTATAAAGCTGGCCAAGATTTCTGCAAAAGGTCGGAAGTCGCTTACATCAAATGGTTCTGCTCTGGAGGAAGATGCTGCAGGAAAGTCGGGGCTTGCGTCTTCAAAAGGTAACTCAACTTCTTCAACTTCCTCGTTCAAATTAGCAAACTCTACCAGAAGAAATCTGCCATATTCATCTTGTCGCCTTTCTCTTCAATGCATGCAATTGAATTCTTCAAACTTGTGAAGCAATTTTTAGGGATACAAATCTAAAAACTAATCTAGGAATGAAAAAATGACTCCAAAATGTTCCTAGCTTGACACCATCCCCGACAGCGATGCCAAAAATGAACCGCCTCACAATAGGTGTGGAATAATCATGCTTAAGGCCTTTCTTAAGAATGGTTTATTCAATCTAAGGACTACTTCTCCTGTTATGAGGTGCATTTAACTTGTCAACCCAGGGACGTATACTTGAAATGGTCGGCACAATATGTGCACTAGGTTCCTAAAGGAGTCATTCTGCTTATGTTGCAGGAAGATAAAAATGCATAAAAGAAACCTATACTAGTGCTGCAGGAAAAGAATACATTTATCTCCTTACTGAAATGAATGCTAGAAATTGCAAATCTACTGAAACCTATGATTTCAACCTAGAACATCCATTATAACTATTCTTGCAGATGCTGCAAGAACATTCATAAGGTACAATGCTGCAGGAAGAAATTGTAACTTTTATCTGAAATACTAGAAATGCTGGGAATGCTAGAAATGCTGGAAATGAAATCTATTCTATTCTAACCTATTCCACCTCCCAAGTGGGCCCCCTTGGTTGGCTTCTGCTAATCTATTAACACAGAATGTAAACCAATAACTACTTCATTGTATTTCAAAAACTCATTACATAGAAACAATACATGGAACTTGAAATAGATTGTTGTATAACAAATTTCTTCCAAAAACTTCTGTCTCTATCTTTTCTAGCTAACTTCAAACTATCGGTCCAATCCCTATATATAGAGGATCGAACACTTATTATAAAAAAATTGAAAAGAAACTATCTTGCTGAAAACATGCCAGAGAAGAAGATGAAAATGCAACAGCCCGCGGTGTGGGTAATAAAGCTCGGGTGACCAGTTCAACATAATAGAGTGCAGAGGGAATATAGGCACACTACATCCCCACATCCTGGAATAATGGCTCCATTGTAGCAGCTGTGTTTCCTGGTGTTGTAATGATAAATCCATCGTAGCTGGTCCTCAACAGTCTTCCTTGAATGTTGTCGACCACTCTCCAGTCGCTTTCTCTTCTGTCAAGTTAGTTAAGATGCAGAAATATTCATGCAACAAGCTTAATCAAATTAAATATCTAGATATTAGAACATATATTCTGATGGTTTTATGAAATATTGCACTATATGTATAATATTAGCAAAATATGTCACAAACATCTACCCATGGTTTATTAGTTCTATTTGGACTTTATCACAAGTTTTGAATGGCTTGGCTCTCAAATGTTTTGACAAAAACTAGAATAGAGTATTAAAATTATACAAAACAAAGGCAATAATTTGGACTTATCACAGGCGTTAAAAGAAAAATGACAGGCATTGTAAAGTATTAAAATTGCAAAACAAAAAGGTTCATAGGCGGAAAAAGAATGCTTGTAAGCGTAATTTCCCGACTTGCAGGCGTCGCTTTACAGGCTTAGGTGTCACACTTTGTCTCGTACGTGGTGAAAGAATTTTAAGATAGAAGAAGAAGAAATTATGTAGGCATCATTTGATTGCTTGCAGGCGTCATTGGATTGCTCATATGTGTCATTTTACCTATTTTCTGCAAAATAGACATGAAAGTGAAGCCAAAAACACACAAAACTTAATAAAAATGATGGAAATGAGGCCTAAAGCCCCACGGTGGGTGCCATTTGTGTGTGAGTTAATACACCTTCATGAAATTAGGACAATTAAGCACAATTCTATGAAAAGAAATAAATAAATTATTCTAAAGAATTGCATTTAAAATCCATAACATCTCATGGTTCTCTAACTAGGATTTGCAAGTAGAGCTCTCAGGCTTAATCTCTACTAGTGACCTTCCTAGAATGAGAAATTGATGATAAAATGCCTAATCTAACTCTCAATTCTCTCAAATTTGATATAAAATAGATTCAAATGCTCTCATAAATTGAAATGATCTCTCAATTTTCTACAAAATCCTCTCACTATTGCTCAAATTGCTATGAAATTTCCTATAATGAGGATGCTTTGCATTCAAATTTTTTAGGATCTCTTATGCTTGAAAATGACTTATATTTATAGTAAAATCCCAAGGGTAGGGGGTAGAGTGAATTGATCACGGGCTAATCCTTGGTTGAGTTTGATCTCTCAAATGGTTTCAAATAAGGGGACCATTTAAATGTTGTCCTCAAAGGGTGGGACAAGATGAGTGGATGAGATTTAAAAGGATAAATGAGAGGTTGAGATGCAAAATTGGAGTGATCCATGTGCAAGTGTGTTCTGAATTTTCATTGGCTCCTTCATTTGTGTTGAAAAGATATTAGGATTTTAATTAATTCAATCATTTAATTAATTTAGCCATGTAAGGAATAGGTTCAATTTGGTTTTTGATTTAAACTATACAATTAATTGATTAAAATCAATTGCATAATTTGATTGATCTTTTTAGGCTTAAATTTAATTATTTGATTTCATGATTAATTAATACCTTGATTTAAAATTGATTTAATCCCCTTTGATTGATAAATGTCCATTTAAATTGATTTTGATCCATTTTGAAGTATTTTGCTGAGATTTGCAGATTTTGATGATACTAAGACACCTGGTCAATTTTTTGTGTCTACACATAGCTATTCAAATTTGGTAGATTTCAAGAAGAAGGTAGAGGTGTAAAGTAATGAAGATATAAGAATGAAATCTATCGATAGTTTGTAAAGAACAATAAAAAAAAATTAGAAAGGTTTGAAGGTTAATTTGGAATTAGTTTCCAAAAGACAATGATTAAGATTTTTTAGAGGAAATCAAGTAAGTCTCAAGGACAGTAATTATATTAACCAAGAGGTACAATTAAACAAGGGTTAATATAATGTGTTATTAAAACAAGCTTGTATCAAAGAATATGTCTCTTGAGAATAGTCACATTCTTCCAAATCAGAAGAAGATATAAAGGTCAATCGACGAGGAGAAGAAGACACCATCGAATACCTTTTTATTTCTAATTCACACCCTTTTGTAGAATCAGAGGAGCAACATTCTCTTGGCTTTGGACACATAATTACAAGTACTACAAATTAGAAACAATGTCATATTGAATTTCTAATGTTGTTAGAAATACCGAGCAAGAATTTAGATATGAAGGTCTTGGAGAAATGTTGTTATAATTAAGGACATTAGGAAAGCACTCATATAGATCATAAGGTCTTACCAGACCAAAACAAATTTAACTTTGCATATTGATAAAGATAAATCAAACGCCTCTAATAATAGTAATCGACCAACCGTAATATATCACCATTTCACAAGGAAATCAAATAAGTGATCAAGTTGATCAAGTGAATCATGTATATGGTACAACATCATTCTATACCAGCTTATAAGATTATATCTGATAAGTGGAAGAAGGAGATCAATTGCATAATTCATATAACTATATCTGAAACACAAAAATAGCTCCACAACATTGAATTGACAAGGGTTATATATAAAGAAGATCAGATTATTTGGTGGCATAATGGAAAAGTTGGAAGATGAATGTGTTGGTATTGATGTCAACATAACAGAGGAATTGATCTGAAGAAGCGATCGAAAGAAGAGACTAGTTATTGCTAACTTAACTATTGTAGGTTAGCCAATGGAGTAGAGTGTTCTAAGGTCTGGTGAGAAGCAGATATGATAGATATGGGTTCATGTATGTAGAAGAAGGTTGTTGAAGGTTTTTACCATGTTCATCCAAAGTTTCAGAGTGTTACATGAAGATTTGGACATGTAAACATGGTACAAATGTTGACTGGCAAAAAAAGTGACAGTCAGTGTCAACAAGAAACTAGGAAAGGGTCTGGTGTGCTCAAAAGAGTAAAAATTTTATGGAGCACACTTAGGAGTGTCTCTGTGATATACTCAGGTATGTTCAACTTAAAGGGTTTATACTTCAGAGGTCCACAAGGCATAATCTTATTGTCTCAACTACTTGATGACAATGTTCTTCAGGGCTTGATGAAAAAGAGTTGACAAATCCAATGGTTGTGGATTCGAATGGCTGAGTGATTTTCATGATATTTTAGGATGTTCTTGAGGTATGTGATTGATGATTTGGCAATCCACATGGATCAAAAGGACCTGATTGGTTGAATTTACGGTCAATGATAATATTTTCATGTGTATCATTTGTTCTTGGCCGACCTAGTTGGTAAATCATGTTGCATAAGTACAAAATGTGTTATCTAGGAGATTTGTGATTTTGAGGAGGTGGTTATGTATTTTGGTCAAGATTAAGTGGTCATAGATGAATTCAAATCAAGAGATCTGGCCCGTAAATTGGAAGAGATGATGAATTAGGTTTTTTTGACCGAGTTTTGGGTACAAAATGAATGATTAGGGAAAATTCAAGTTGCAGAACATGGATGCAAATGTCAATGGTCGCTAGTAGAGGGAGGGCCTGATTCAGTAAAATCAGAAGTGTTTTCAACAAGAGGTTGGACAAAGATCTGCAAAGTGTGCTTATAAGGAACTGTAATTAGACATTGGGGTTTTCATTCTCAAGAGCTCACAAAATCCTATCAGATTGCAGTCTGGTCGATCATTGTAGTGATTAAATTTATAAGGAAGTGGGCCTTCCTCAGGGTTGTAGCCTGACATTTTTTATTTGAGCAGTGAGCTCTAGGAAGTGATCCTGATTGCATGTGTAATCATTATAATTGTAATAAGTTTTACTTCTAACAAGGTATTTACTTATTGTGGGTAATCAACCCCAATGTGGTTTTTCTCCTAACAGAGTTTCCACAATAAAAATATAGTGTCAAACATTGTGTATGTGTTTCAGATTTATTGTTCAAATATATAATTAAATCTAAACATTAGGGTTGTATGCTTGAAAAGTTAATGTGCTAAGGAGGTTATAAGGTTAATGTTTTTGTAAGCTTGAAGAGTTTAGGAACAACTAATTTACCACCCCCCCCCCTTAGTTGTCCATTTCCATGGTATCAACCATTATTTATATTGGACATAGCAGTGATAGTGATAAGGATAACTATTCTATAAAGTGATATAATATATATTGTTCTTGGAAATATTATCAATATCTATTCTTTATCAATTATATAAATGTACAAGTGGTATCAAAGATTGTAAACTTTAGTAAGAAGAGAGAATTCAAGGTATTTATCCTAAATTCCCAGGCCAACCAGAAAGGGGACATTATTGTGGTATCACAGCATAATACTACAATCATGTGAAAGTTTGTTCATGCAAACCTATCAATGTAGGAAAGACTCACCTATGATAGAAAAATTAAAAAATGAGATTAAAGCCTTAATGGACAAACTAATAGAAGATTTGAAAGAATGAAGAAGGAAGATTTTATGTTCCAAATGTAAAGAAACATGGGGACTAGGACATATATGTAGAAAAAAAGAGTTGAGCTCACATAATAAAAGAAGTACTTGACAAGGAGACAAGATGGATACACCAAAGTATAGAGTATCCATAAGGTCCGAGAAGGGATGAATCTCTCCTAAGGTTTATAAAGATGGATACACAAAAGTATAGGGTATTCATAAGGCCTGAGAAGTGATGAGTATCTCCCAAGGATTATAAGGATGGATATACCAATTATAGGGTATTCATAATAGGGGACAAGGGTTGTAATGAAGGGAGAACCACTAAGGTTATATTGGTAGCACCTTTCCAAGGCTACAATTATGAGATAATCACTAAGGAGACCCTATTGTAGTGACAATTAAGGGAGAACAACTATAAGGGAACCCTATTGTGTTGTGATCAAGGGATAACCACTAAGGGAATCCTATTGCAAAATTAGTTAAGTGAGAGCTACTAAAGGCACCCTATTGCAATGACAGTTAAGGGAGAATTGCTATTAGGGCACCCTACTGCACTGTGATTAAGGGATGACTTCTAAGGGAACCCTAATACAAGGTAGAGATCACACATCTCTTAAGGCCTATATACATTTTTATATTATCAATGACATGTGTATATAAGGATTGGATGGATACACCAAAGTATAGGGTATCGATAAGGCCTGGGAAGAGGTGATTCTCTCCCAAGGATTATAAATACAAGGAAAAATATACCAAAGTATAGGTTATCTATAAGGTCAAGGAAGAGATAACACATAATTAGATGATGAAATGGATTTGAGGGTCATTCTAGGTTGACCTTAAAGGCATCTAGAACCCTAGGAGCTCCTTACCCAAGGAGTCAAATAACTTGATTATGCTAATTTCCCAAAGATTAAGAAGGGGGTGAGAATGGGGAGGAGTAGTTACAAACCTCCAAGTTGAGTTAGAGAGTTGCACATAGTAACTTCTCTGGGACTTGGTGTAGAAATGGCTCAAGAGAAGGCCTCCCTTCCACTAACCCTTACTATGTGAAACAATGTAGATGTTTTTTTTTTGTGGGAATTGTTCTAAATCATATGTAGGTTCATCTATCAAGTACTATGGTAAAGCAAGACAAACACCCTATTAGAGATTTTTAATCAAGGAATTAATGAAGAAATAAATTTATAAGATGAAGAGGAAACTTATTAATATCAGAGTTGTGCAACAAAAGCCACTCAGATTGAAAGATTTGTATAAAAAATAGCATTCTTAGGAACAACCAATTTTGGGAAATGGCGGACTATGGTGTCCCCATTCTGAAATAGAATTTAATAATAAATAATAATAAAATTAAAATAAATAAATAATAATATAATATAAAGTCTTAAAAAAAGAGATTATGATAAAACAATATAATCATTGGTATGCAGCTACAAGCGATAATGAAGACCAATAATGATTAGTCATAAAAAAAAATGATAATATGAATCATGAAGTGTCAATTCAGTGGTCAAAAATTATACTAAGTTTCAATAATTATACAACTAAAGAATTGCAACTCGTGATTGAAGAAATCCTCATCACTGTTGCCATGATATTTATAAGCATACTCAATATCACAATCCAAGTTGGAGCCTTGGAATTCCATCCAAATTAGCAAGGTATATCATTATGTTGAAGACGATTACTTTTGAATTCACATAAGATAAATATATAGAATTGTTTTATATGTTAAGCACTCAATAGTATCGAATATATTATTCTACCATGAATTCAATAGAACTCCATTCTAAATACTTGACGTTATTAAACAATTCCTATGACAACAATCCCAGTAAAGTCTTTGAAATACATAATTGTCCATTGAATTATGCCTGGTGCATCTTCCTCTAACAAAGATGACATTAATTTTTGCATGAGACATGATTACAAATTGTTTCAAAGCTGCTCTTGTTTTTCCAATTGGAGCTGGTATCTATGCATGGAGGGTTCGTCTTGTTTTGGGACACCAGTTTGATAGAGCATTTGCATTGAGATTTTTGAAGGGTTGATATGGACACTGTAAGCATTGTAAAGCCAATACATTTCGATTTAGATTTGACAAGTTTCAAGAAGAAGATTTAAATGTAAATTAATGAAGATATAAGAAGGAGATCTATTGATAGTGTGTACACCAAAAGAAGATATAAGGGCCCGTTTGGACCATGGCATACGGAATGCCAGATATGGTCAATTCCAGAAGATGCTGCAATTCTAGAAGATCAAATTCTAAAAATGATATCCACAAAATGGAATGACCTGTTTGGCAGAGAGCTTTCGATTATGGAAATGCATAAAAGGCAAGGAGATTGGACGGGGCTTGATAAGTCTCTGTATGCTGCGCACATTAAACAAAGGCACTTGTAGGAGCTGGATGCATTTGAGAGGCAAATGAGAGCTAAAGATGAGAGAATGGAAGTTTTTCACCAAAAATTGCTCCATATGGAAGATGTGACTGATAAATTGAAGGCAGAGAACGCGGGTCTCGCTCAGAGTTTGGAACAGGCGAAGATCAAAATCGCGCATTTGGAAGTTCTGTTGGAGGACAAAGACTCAATTTCAAAGTCGTCAAGCTTCCAGGACAAAAATAGAGCATTTTATCAGTCCACAAATGGTTGGCAGAAAGTTGAAAATCAAAATGGATCCAGTGGAAAATCAAAACGGACCCGACGGCCGATTATTAACTGCAAAACTAGACCCGACAGCCGATAAAATTGGCATTCGAAACTGGCATGCGAGCCCCATATTCCAATTCCAC
This sequence comes from Thuja plicata, assembly GCA_018584345.1. Lineage (NCBI taxonomy): Eukaryota > Viridiplantae > Streptophyta > Pinopsida > Cupressales > Cupressaceae > Thuja > Thuja plicata. Next base: position 4,313,078 of record MU225720.1, read on the forward strand.
CTTTTCAAGTGGAAGATGGTATGCCCATTTTTTTGGCAAAATTGGCATATCAAAATTCCAATTCCATCCGTACATGTCGACCACAAACAATGGATTTGGAATTCAGAATTCGCAATTCGGGAATAACGGCCGATATGCTTGCGTCCAAACGGGCCCTAAAGGTCAATCGATGAGGTGAAGAAGATGTCATCAAATATCTTTTTAATTTCTACTTCATACCCTTTTGGTAGAATTAGACGAGCAATAACCTCTTGGATTTAGATGCATAATTACAAGTACTACAAATAAAAAATAGAAACATATTGAATTGATAATATCATCATACATACCAAACAAGAATTCATATAGGAAGGTCTTAGAGAAATGTTGTTATAATCAAGTATATCAGACAAGCACTCATATTGATTAGAAGGTCTTATTAGACAAAAACAAATTTATTTTTGCATATTGATAAAAATAAATCAGATGCTGCCAATAATAACAAATAATCAACTGGTAATATATCACAATTTCATGAGAAAATCAAATAAGTGATGGAGTTGATCAAGTGAATCATTTATATGGGGGTAGACCCACAATAGTGTGTCCCACTTTTTTGAACATCTCGATTTTTGTTGAAATTACATATTTTTAAGAAAATATGACGATTTAGGCCTTGAGAGGTCCCATTTGAAGGAGTAAATTGAAAATGGTTAGATAAAACCCTCTTAGATCAAACTCGCTTTGGTATGATCTCTCTACTCCTCAGTTACACCTATAATCGAGTCTCCTTTGCCCCTGTCAAAATGATGACAAAAAATCACTTTGACATTAACTTTTTGGGGGATCAAATGAATTCATTTGACAAACCCAAATATAGGATGATAGTACTCAAAGAAAGCTTTCCAATGATTATGGGTTTTATATATATTGAGTTTATTATGACTTAGTTTTTTAAGTTTTACTAAACATAGGTTGCCTAACCATTTAGCAACTTCTTTGCTTGATGCTTCTGGAAAAAAAAAAATTAGGAAAAAAAATTATGAAAAATATCTAGGAAATAGGAATTTATGTTACCTTATTATAAAAAAAAATGAAAAAATGAATTCCAATATATGCATATCAAGTTAGAGAGATCAAAATGAACATATGTCCAAATTGCAATTAATGTCACTTCATAGCTCAATAAACTATAAAATATTCAACCAAATAGAACAAAACCAATTGGATTCCTTAGATATTGGTATTAAAAACCTAACTTCAAAAGAATTACTTTCTTATCATATTTGGAAAAAAATGTTATGTTGATCAAAGTGAGTCTCACTCCTGAAAAATGTTGTTTTTTCAGACAAATCACTTTTTGAAGGAGAAGGAAAAATAAATACAAATCAACCCAAATTTTTTAAAAAATATATATATTTAGAAACTAGAAACAAAATGATAAAAGTCACTATTTTACATCATCTTCAAATTCTTAATGGTTTTGCAGCAACAGGTATCCGAAAGCAATTTTTTTTCAGAATGCTCGTTTCAGTGTCAAAGTTGGCCAAAAAGTGGGACACAATATTGTGGGATCACCTATGACACATCATCATTCTACTTCATCTCATATGATTATATTTGATAAGTGGAAGAATAAGATCAGAGTATATTATTCATAACAGAGATAATAATGTTAGTGATAAGGACAACTATTCAATAAATTGATATAATATATATTGTTCATTGAAATATTTTCAATATCTATTCATTATCAATCATATAAGTCTACAAGTGGTATCAAATATTAAAAAATTAGTAAGAAGCAAGAATTCAAGGTAATTGTCCTAAATTACCAAGCCAGCCAGAAAGTGGACATTATATATGCAATCCAAGCTAGGAAGAAATATCCTTATAAAAGGATGTATTTCTTAAGAAAGGAAGAGATTTGTAAAAGGTTTATCTTGCAAATTGTAAAGGGATCATTTACAAGGATACATAAAAATTAAAGGGGGATGAAAAGATCTTCGCCTAAAGATATCTACCTCCAAGTGGAGATATTTTAAAGGGTAAGGAGATCAAGAATACACACCTTCCCAAGAAGGGAGTTTTTTAATCCAAGGATTACACACTTTTAATCACAAAGGAAAACAATCAATTACAATAGACATATATGCTTTCAAGAAAGGAAGAGGTTGTATTTAATGATGTAAACATCCAAATATAGTGTTGGTTAACACATTTATCTTTTGAATAATGATTAATTTTTTATTTTTTTTAGCCCATATATGAAGACAAATTACAACTAATAGTTGGATAAACCCTTATTGAATTAATGGTCTTCTGCTATGTTTGAGAGAGGCAGCTCCCTCATGAGATCTAATTTTGATTTCACAGGTATTCTTTTGACTCAAAGGCAGAAAAGAAAAGATTGGCATATGTGTATAGCTATAACACAAATGTGATTGGGATTTTAGAATAAGGAGCGAACAAAGACAAATGACACAAAGATCATCATCTGGGAACCTACAAATGATAATTTGGAAAGTGAGTAGTAAATCCTTCCACATACATGAGTAACTCAAAATCCATAGGTTTTGTAATAAACACATTCGTAATCTATATAACAAAGAAAATACCAAAGAACAACTACAACATCACACAAGAAGATTGACAACGAAAAATGGAATTCCATTAAACACATTGATTCAAGAACATCCTTACATTTTTCTAATGAAAATAATGCTCAAAGTCTCATATATCTATATACAATATATTGTGTTTGAAAATTTTTTTATTGTTATTTCCTTTCTTCCCTTTTAGAAAGATTTCAAAAAAAAAATGCCTAAAGGGAATCCTTTTGGTTCCCATAATTGAATCTTGAAAATAATATTATTTCATTACATATTTATGAACTTTTAAAGGGGAGAACCCTTGGGAATTCTTTTTAAGTCACCAACATTTAAATGTGTGAACATTTTACATCAATAACACCAACTCAGTAGATGTACAGGGATTTGGTAACAAGTCCAATGTATTTGCTCCTTGAATTTCATCAAAAAATCTTCATGTTCTCTCAAGTTGTACAATTTAATAGTTTAGAATATAAGTTCCATATAATACCACCCCTTTAGAAGCTCTTGGTGAACAATCAATAAATTTGAATTTAGTTAAGGGTATAGTTTTAGAATCTAAACTTTCATTTTTAACAGTGTCCTTGTTAACTAGTTCGATACTCCCATAGAAAATCCATTTACAATATCCTAGATGCCAACAATGTTGGGTGTGAATTTCAATATTTTTTAAAATTTCATTTTCTCATTGAAATAATCCATTTCAGAGTTTCTTTCCAATTAGTTACCGTGTCAATAACTCTTGTATTTTCTCTAATGCTATCTCCACCAATTATTATGTTTTTGTTATTCAACAACATCACTGCATTTACTTTCTAATGAAATTATCTTTAAGAAGACCTCTCATTGCAATGTATTTATGTGCATCCAATATAGAAGCCCTTTTGGATTGACTATCATTATGATGTATTCTTTCACCTTTAATTGTTTTATGTTTCTCAAATAGACTCGTAGCGTAATTACTTTTTTGTAAATCTCGAGTGTTAAACATTTACGCAACTCCAAAGTCCTTTATTATAAGATCCATATCTTCTAAAATTATATAACTCTCAACATAAAATCTCCAATAGAAATAGTAATGTGTAGCTTCTAAGTATTCCTTTGAAGGTTTTAGTTTTTTCTTATCCATAGATATGTGAAGAACCTTGTACTTCTTTACATTAGCATTCAGTGTATTTATAACATTGGTGGCCCCTTTTGCTTTCCCAGACCAAAAATATTTCCTTATATGAAAACTTACTTTCACCTTGTTAGGTAATTGTATCTCAACCTTAAATTTATGTATGGTTACTATTTATAATAAGTTTACATTTGAACATGGATTTTCCCTAAACTTATCTCATAGGCTTAGATGGGTTAGATAAGCACGCAATAAACTTTCATTGTAAGATCTTGTCCAGTTTTTAAGGTATTAAAGTTTCTAATTTTGAAGTTGTCAAAGTAGTTTTATGAAATAAATTTTGAAAGCCTTAGAGGCTTTGAAATGGCTTGAAAGTGTCTATAAATAGCATAGAAAATTAAATATTAAAAGAGCATTTTGAAAACTTTATAGTGCTTTAAACAGTCTGTCAATCAAATACACGTGTGTGTAAGTTATGGCATCCATAAGTTGGGTCTCCTTAATTAGGAAATGTAAAAAAGTGTTGAACACATAAATGAGTTGTAAAAGAGAGCCACATGTGTTGGTGTGTGTCTTGATACATCACAAAGAATATTTGATTGGATACAAGATGGGTGTCACTTTATAAATAGTTTTTAGCCCATGGTTTTGAAGTATGGTTTCACAGTTTCATGTATTGTATCTCCTATTTATTAGTTGTGTGAGATGTAGGATGTGTGCAAGACTCTTACAGTTATTTAGTTACCTCTGGATCTCTAGTTAGTGATACTCCTGTGAGAGGCTTCCTCTACAAGTATATTGTAATCTATTATTAATTTCTAAATAATATATTGTGTGACATTTGGAGTGTGGGGTCTCTCCTGAAAGGATTTTCCCCACGTAAATCGCTAGGTTGTGGTATGCATGTTAATTGTGTTATTTTTGTTAAGTTTATTTAACTTTTTTAAATATCTAAGAAATTTTTACATGACCCTCCACTCAAGGTTTGTGTAGGAAGTTGTTCTGCTACCTTAATTTCCCTACAAGTGGTATCGGAGCTTGATCAACTTTGGTTTCAGTTGTGGGTTGTTGGGTTTTTTTGAGCTAATCCATATTGGAGAGTGATCTGTGTAGAAGAAACTTTGTGATCTTGTTGTAGGAATTTTAAGATGACAAGTTTGTTAGGGTTATTAGAGGTGGAGAAATTTTCTACAAAATAATTGTAAAATATGGAAGCTGAAGATGGAGGATCTATTAATAGATCGAGATATATGAGGTGTTGTTGATGAGAATGTCATGAGACCTATAGAACTGGTTGAGGCTACAAATTATTATGTTGTGAACCATAAAAATAGGGGTATAATTAGTTTGTGACTTGCAAACTCTATTCTAATCAATGTCCATGAAGAATCCCCTTCAAAAAAGTTATGGAAGAATCTTGGTGAGATGTATCAAGTCAAATATTTAGTAAATAAGATTTTCTTGAGGGTAAAACTATACTCATTGAAGTTTGAGGATGGTGAAAAAATTATAAACCACTTGGAAGCATTCAATATGTTGGTGGATCAATTGGAATCAGTTGGTGTCAAAATGGACAAGGAGGAGAAATTGCGGATCTTATTTTGTTCTTAGCTTGATTCATGAGATTCTGTTGTTATGACCATTGGAAGTAATTTTTTTTATTTTGAAAATTGAAGATGTGATGGTTTCTTTTATTTTTGAAGAGATGATAAGGAAGGTATGTAAGATTTGGCTATGGGGATAGCCACCCAATATTTAGAAGCCAAAGGGAAACCACAATAACAAGAGATAATGGATATGATAAGAATAAATTGTATTCATATCAATAATTCAATATAAATCAATAATTTAATTTCATTAATTGGATTAATTGGATTGACTCAACGAGATCGTATGGATTCAGCTGGAATGAATATTACATAGGAGAACCCTTATTTATATATACAAGGTGAGTACAAAAGGAGATAATGAGACAATGACAAGTGATGTTGTCTTATTACATAATAATTAACATGAAAAGCTATCACCCCCAAAAAGGTGGATAGGTCATAGTGTTATTATACCAAAAAAGGTGGATAGGTCATAGTGGTATTATACCAAAAAAGGTGGGATCATCCACCAAAGGTGGAATCACATGTCCACTAAAGGTGTAGCACCCTTCAAAGTGGAAACGTTCATCTACTATAAGTATATTTGATAAATTAATAACATGATAAGTCCACCTAAAGTCAAAATGTTCCAACTACTCTTATGCAATTCTCTAAGTAAGCTTAAGTAAAGTTTAATTAGGACCTAGGTGACAATTAACATAGTTAAATTTACTCAATTACACCACAACCCCCCTTAAGTGCAACTTAGAGAGGATGTACAAAAGTTAACAATGCAATATGGGTCCCGACTAGTAGACCATGTTAGGTACCCATGTACAATATGCAATTCAATCTCTCATAAATGAAGAAAGGGATAAAATCACACAGGAGGAAACTCCCCTCTAAAAGAGAGATGAAAACACACAATACTCTCTATGATGTATGAGAAGTACAAAACCTCATGCAAGGAAAGATTTCCCCTATAAGAGAGAACCGGTATAAACATATACCATAGAGATAATTAAAACTGATAAAGACATTGAAGAGTAAGAATAGTAAATACCATAAAACCAAATATAACATGGAAACCCAAGATGGAAAAAAAAATAGAGAAAATAATTCTCATGAATATAAACGCTGGTTAAGGTGAAACCTGTTAGGGTGATTTTTACAAGGGCTCACTAGTAGTTTTCTCACTGCATATAAGGCTCACTGCTGGTTAGAATAACTCCCCTAATACAAATTTTTTATACAAAAAGATCTTACAATCAAAATGTGAATTGATATGGTTGCATATGCATATGCATGAGACAATTCCTGTTGAAGCCCTAATAGTATCTAAATGCAACATATTCATTTACATATCTGCTCCCATCTACAAAAACTAAACACTTCCTTCTATTGCAAGCTGTGGCTCTATCTTCGCAATAGCATTCTATCTTCTTATTTACTCACACAAATTACCACTAATGATACATAATCACATTCACATCATACCTCCTTCATCAATCTCACACTATCTCCACATAGGATACAAAATGATTGCCACACACACACACATATGGATTCGATAACACAAAACTACATATGTCAACCTAGCCACAAAACATGTTAGCTTGAGTTACAAAATATATTACATCATAGTTTAACACACTAGCACCAGACCTAAAGAATAGGTCATACATATGAAAAATTCACACCACGCATGCATAGGACCCAAAGATAGGTCACACATAAGATAAGCATGTTGTATATTGTAAACACCAAAAGAAAAAAACATAATTTGGGCCGATGGAAATTCCACACCCAAGACCATGAATTAATCTACAAAATTCTAAACCCATCGATGGATAAAACCAGAAAAGACTTGTCCAAAAATAGAATATAACTATTATACCAAAAAAACATCTGATATACTACATGAATGTCTAAGTAGCAGGGATATCCGGAATAAATCTGAAACACAGTAGCCAATTACATCCACCCAAAAATTCATACTACTCCATTCACTGAATATCATAGATATATCAAAAAGATATATTTCTATAGCCGAAACAAAGACATCCATCATAACAATCCATTACCAAAATAGACTGTATAGAATGAATCAGATATGTGTAATACCAAAGCACAACCAACAAAAAACCAACCAATACAGACATACAATAGACAACCAACTGGTACAGACATACAACTGATACAAGGGTTTTGACATCAATGACAATAATGTTAGCATCTCCTCAATACTCACAACAATCTCCCCCTTTGGCATTGATGAAAAAATAACAAAATAGAAAAACTCCAAAACATCCAAACAGAAACCAATAACTCCCCCCCGAGTTAGATATTTCTTTTCATTTTTTCCTTCCTAAATTTCTCTCCCCCTTTTTACCACAATGACAAAGGCGCACACAAAATTATTTAGATAATCAAATAAAAATAACAAATTTTGCAAGAAAAACTTTCTTGTGCCTTTCCTTGATAATAGGAAGATTCCTCTTCCACTCATTCACCATCGAACTTATCCATGCACACAAATTGTCATGATGCACTAATATGTCAAATTATGAAATCCAGTCTGGAGATCAAAATTGACGCGCATAGTCTTCTACATCATAAAGAATTTCAAAATGATGTTCTAGCCGAACCTCAACCAAATCCTTCACCAAACAGAAAGTCTTCACTAAATCCTCTCTTTGTCTCTGTATATGCAACATCTCAGATTGAATTTGACCAGCTTTGATTCTCTGTTTTCCACCTTTATCCTTGAAGTAATCATAGTTATTACCCAAATCGTTCAACTCTGACTCGATGACCTCAATCCTAACTATGAAATTGCCAATTGCAGTAGGCCACCGGATATAATACCAATAAATAAGTATAGATTTTATTAAATTGTAGCATCAATACATTTCTTCTTAATTGCCTCTTTGAAATTTTTGCAATTTGCACCATCCTGCAACAATCTTCTCTCAACGATCTTTATCAAATCATCTGGTAACACACTAGATGTACATAAAAAATAATTGTTTTCTTACTCATAAAATGTTCAACTAACATAGTCTCTATTTTTGTTTTTCTCTGTGAAGAGCAACCATACCACATTTTTCCAATTTTGTCAAACTATCCTTCTTCAAACATTGTCTAAACTAAATCAAAATCCACAAAGCTAGATTCTGACGGGGAAACCTCATCCTTTTCCATTTATTCTTCTTCCTTTTCTTTTGTTTCTTTTTCACTTTCTTCTTTTTCCTTTTTTTCTTCTTCTTAAATAGTAACAATTTCTTTCCCTCTTTCACAAATTTTCCTTCTCTTAAGCTTTGGGAGGGAACTGCCAATAACAATCTCCAACCCAATTTTGCCAGAGGAGGAACCCTCCACAACATGACTTCCAACCACTACACTAGATTCACGAATATCGAAAGAACTACTCATCTGCAAAGTTATAAAGTACCTCTTACAAGCATGCTCTTTATTCTTCGGAAGCCCTAAATATCTATAAATTTTCTTTCCGACATGGAATCCAGATTTCCACTCAATGTTCTCTCTACCCAGTAGAAATATCACAAAGTAAAACACAAAACACCTAACTAGAGATCCAAACCTGAAGGCATAGCTTTCTTCTCATGAGATCTTGACATTTTCAAATAAATTTTCCAATCGAAGACTACACAAATTAAATTATATGCTTTCCTTGACCATTTTATGTGCCAGATAAATAGGTATAGCAGATGTAGTACCTACACAATTTTGAAAACAAATTTTAAATGTGACGCTAGAGGCAACATACCTCTCCACCAGATCAATAAGGGTGTTAATCAGTAGGGCACACTAATCTCTTTCGATGTCAGTCAATTCCTTCACCTCCTTGTACTTCACTGAATTCTTCCCAGGAAGAATTATGATAGTACACAACCCTTTAATCTCCCCAATTACCTCCTTCGTCACCGCATAGGATTTATATAAAAAAAATTATCATCCTTGAATTGGCTCAACATAAACAAGATAGATTCATTTTCTATAAACTAGGAAAATTCTCCCCAAATATCCAAACCTAGAGCATGAACTCTTTGCAACCCTTCTACAGATAAACCTACTTCCAATTTCCTGATCTTCCCATGATCAAATTCTTCTAATTCCACCCCTTTTAACATTTTTGATGTGACATCACCAGATTCACGATCAATCACTCTCAATTCCATTTTTGCACTTGAATAATTTTTACCAATCGCCCACGAGTTCTGTAAAATTCTCAATTTATTCTTCACGACAGTGATAAATGATTTAAAAATTACCTTTTTAACATTAACTCCTCATAATTACTTTTCCCGTTGATAATTTATATTGCTGACGAAATTAGTTGTACAACACACATTAATCAAACTAAAAAAATGTAATAATGATTTAAATGTCCAAACATACTGGAGACACAACAGATGGAACCAATATCACACTTGAGCAGGGGGAGTGATAGATTTAGCATTTTAATACTCCCTTGAGTTAAAGCAGTAGGCTCAGTTACCGGAAGAGCTAGTACCGAGATCTAGTACCACAAAATTCAACTCACTAGCTTCCTCCTTCTTCTACACCATGATTGTCTTCTAAGATTCACCTGAAAGTGTGACATTATTATCATTCCCAAAATTTATTGAAGCATTAATAGATTTGCAAGTGTTAGCATATTGACCCGTTTGACCATATTTGAAATAATTGACCTTCCTTTGTCCTGATCTCACCGAATGAAGTCTAGACCTAAACTAATTAGCCTTGTGACCATAATTGTGACATACATAGAAGTTTCCATGAAAATATTGTTCATCCCATTTCTCTTAACTAGATTAGATACTTGAATTCTGCATTAATTTGCCTTGTGACCAAACTTATAGTGGCTAAAAAATTGAACATTTTCTTCCTTCCTGATCTTGCATTGAAAAACCTTATGACCAAAATCATTTCATATGAAACAATAATGATTATAAGATAAGTACCTTTGAGCATTTGGTTGCTTGATAGAAGGCATCCTTGTAGATGTTCTTGGATTCTTGACTTTTCTTGTTACCTCAGAATTTGCTTCTACTTTAACTTCCTTGTTTTTGCCTTTGTTATTCAGATCTGAATATTCATCAGTGATACCTAAGCCTTTATTTTCCTTGTGACTTTTTTTCAAGGATAAGTGTTGATCCAAAATAGTGTTGCTTTCACAAAACTTTACTTTAGATCTCTATTTATTTAATTCCCTTTTCACCTTCTCATTTACATATGTCTTCTACTTGATAATGTTCTTGAAATTTTCTTCATTTTTCTTCTATTCCTCCATTTTTTGTTTGATGGCATCCTTTACATCTCCTTCGATCTTTTTCCAATCGTCCATCTTTTTCTTGATATTATATTTGAGAAGTTCTGCGGAGTTTTTGCAATCATCCAGTTAATTTTTCATATTTTCCATATTTTATTTTGACTCCTTTGATTCCTAGCTTACTTTCTTGTGTCTTTCTTTGAAAGTCTGGATCTTTGACCTCAACTTTGAGATACATGCATTTTCTTCCCTTAATTTTTTCTTTCATTCATCATTCTCTGATTCAGTGCTCTTAATGTCATCCAACATGATCTGAAAATATTCATCAAAATAGTATTCTCCTTCCATCTATTCAAGCATCCAAGATCTCCCTCAAGTGGTTAATCTCTATCAAAATATTATTCTCCTTCCATCTATTCAAGTATCCAAGATCTCCCTCAAGTGGTTAATATCTATCTGTAAGGGACCAAACTCTGATACCAATTGTTGAACAAGCCAAATAATTGAGAGGGGGGGGGGGTAGTGCATCAATTATTCCAAAAATATTTTCACAAACTTTATTGAACCGATATAAACATAAATCATAAATTAAATCTGATAAAGACTTTGAAGAGTAAGAACAGTAAACACCATAACACCAGATATAATGTGAAAACCCAAGATGGAGAAAACCATAGAGAAATTAATTCTCATAAATATAAATTATGATTAAAGAAATTAATTCACATGAAGATAAACACTGATTAAGGTAACAATTGTTAGGGTGATTTTTACTAGGGCTTATTGTTGGTTTTCTCACTACATGTAAGGATCACTATTGGTTGGGCTAACTGCCCTAACACAAAAGATTTATACAAAAATATCTTACAAAAATGTGAACTGATATAGTTTCATATGCATATGCATGAGACAATTCGAATTGAAACATCAATAGTATCTAAATGCACCAAATCCAGTTATAGATCTTCTTCCAACACCTCTATATCCTTATACAAAAACTAAGCACTTCCTTATGTCACAAGCCTTGGATCTATCTTCTCAATAACCTTTGATTATCTTATTTTTTCTCACATATATTACCACCAATGATACATAATCACATTCAAATCATACCGCCTTTAGCAATCTCACACTATCTCCACATTAGACACAAAGTGATTCCCCCCACACACGTATGCATCTGATAACACAAATACATATGTCAACCTAGAAACAAAACATGTCGGCTTGAGTTATAAAATATATTACATCATAGTTTAACACGCTAGCACCGAACCTAAAGAATATGTCATACTTATTAAAAATTCACACCACATTACCATAAGACCCAAAGATAGGTCACACATAAGATAAACATGTTGCATATTCTAAACACTAAAAAAAAAACATATTCTAGGCTGATGGAAATGCCACAACCAAGACCATGACTTGATCTACAAAAGTTTTGAGCCCACTAATGGATAGAACTATTATACCAAAAAATAATATAATATATTGCATGAATAACCAAGTAACATGGATACTCGAAAGAACTCTGAAATACAATAGCCAATTATATTCAACCAAAAATCCATACTCCTTCGTTCACCAAATATCATAGATGTATCAAAAAGTTATATTCTAATAGCCAAAAAAAAGACATCCATCATGATAATCCACTACCAAAAACATACTATATAAAATGAATATGATCTGCACAATATCAAAGAACAACCAATGGATAACCAACTAACATACATACAACCTGTACAAGGGTTTTGATATCAATGACAACAATTCCAACATCTCCTCAATACTCTCAACAAGAATATTATTGGTCAAGTGAGGTACACAAAACACATCATTGAAGGTGTTATCCCCAATATAAATAGATCCTTTCCTAATCACATTTATATATGTATGATTACCCATCAAAATTAATGGCACGTTGTAAGGCTCAAATAAATTGAACATAGACTATGATGATGTCATTTGATCACAAGCCCCTGAATCTAGAAGCCATCTCCCTAAATCATGACCCATAAAAGCACACAGATCTTTTCATTTCTTACTTATCCCAAAATTGTGACTCTTTTCCTCTTCAAAATCTATATTTTTGTGAATAAGAAGCTGAACTAGACACACTTGAGGGAAAATTGATTCTATTCTTGTCAAGAGGATACTTCAATTCATCAATATCCTTCTTATAACAATAGTGTTATTTATGTCCAATCTTATTGCAATATGCACAAGAAGGCTTCTCCTTCTTAGATGATTCCCCTTTAGGAGATGATGTAGAATGTCCTTGTTCAGGAAAGGAAGATTATGCTCTATCCATGTGTGGCTTGGGATTTTATTTCTTATGCCTCTTATTGGATCCTTTTTTTATGACTAGCCACCAAAGTATGTGACTTAGAGGACTTGAAAATGCTCATTGTGGTCAACTTTGATTGCTCAAGCATCAACATCACTTCAAAAGAATCAAATGATGGTGTAGTGTAGGAACTCCCCATTGTCAACCGATGAGTTTGGAAATTGGAAACAAAAATCACACGCTCTAAATAAAGCTTCCCCAAAAATTTTAAGACTGATTGTGCATCCTTCTTCTAAATACCACAACCTTTAAGTTACACTCTTAGCTCATTTTCCTTATTTACACAGTCTTGAATCGTAGCAAAGATCTTTAGATCAAAGTTGAAAAGTTCACTATCAAGTGTATATCCCCTAATCTCATCCACTTGACCATATGATTCAAAATTTTTATCCCAAGCTTCCTTAATTGTATTAGACTTTGCAACATGAAAGATAAGTTCATGTCATATATATTTTCTCAATGTTCCAAATGTAGAGGGGTAAACTTGTTCAGGTGAATAACCTGAGATAAGATTAATGAATCTAAACACAAAACTTATCTCTATCCCACACCTATTCAAGAGAGAATAATAAAGAATTCATTGCAAAATAAACAATTCAAATCAAATCAAATTCAAACATCCAAATGAAAAGATCTCCCTTGTCTGTCTCCTTCTCATGAAATGTTGCCTCTTAGATTTGCTCAGATATGATTGCACAAGAATTCAATAATTATGGTTATCAAAATTATGAGGCATCACCCTCTTTTATATAATCTTGGACTTCAATGAATAGTTCAGGTTATGGGGTGATGACTGATAATGAAGGGCTAGGATTAATTCAGACTAGACTGATTAGTCAGATGACAAAGACAAATTGACACTCGAATAGTTGTATGATAGAGTTGATTGAATAGTTAACTTGGTTGATTGGGAGTAGATTGAATCGATTGATCAAAGAATTGGTTGCATGACTGAGAAGACTAAATTGATTGAGAAGAGGAACTATTAGTTATCGACTGTTAGAGGAGTAGAACTGGAGGAATAATTAACATTAAATAATTTTAAAATTTATTTAATTGTGCATGAGAGAGAATAAATAAATGAAATAATTATTTATTTTTAGAAGAATGACTTTGCATTGGTGAATGGAAAATTAAATAAATTAATCATTTATTTAATTTTAGAAGACATAATTAGTGATTGGAATAAAAAATTAATTATTATGACAAGAAAGAGGAAGAATATATTTAATTAATTAATATAATTATTTAATCAAATTTTAGAGAAAGAGATTAATTAAATAACAAAAAAAATTTAATTAAGTTTTAGAAGAATTATTAGAGAATTTTGAAAGAATATTAGTAAATAATTAATCACAATTATTCAATTATTGGAATTGGAGGGAAATGACGAGTTTGAAATTTGAATTAGAAAGAATGACACTTATTAATTATATAATAAAAATTATTTAATTAATTATAAGGATGTTTTGAACAATTGTGAAGGTTCTAATATGGAAGTGCAAAGGGGTATTCTAGCAAATATCCCAAAGATTATTACGGCAAAATATAATAATATCATAACAACAAAATTCTCCAAATCACATATTGAAACTGTAGGGATGCAAATGCATCTAGATAAGCCCTCAGGACTGGATGGGTTCCCTGCCTTATTTTTTGAAAAATGCTAGCATTTTATTAGTGATGAGGTGGTAGGAGCACTTGAAGAGGTTAGGAACTTGGGAAACCTGCTCAAAGAAATTAATAACACCTTTCTTACCCTTATTCCAGAGAAATAAAAAAAGAGAAAGTTTTGATAATTTTAGACCTATAGTGTTGTGTAACACTATCTATAAAATACTAACAAAAACTATGGTGAACAGAATACAAAAAATTCTCCCAGTATTAATTAGTGAGTAACAAACAGGTTTTGTTCCCAGAAGATCCATTTATGATGGGGTAATAATTGCTTAGGAAGCAATTCATTCAATTCAGTAGAACCATAACTTGAGTATGCTAATTAAGGTTGACATAAGGAAAACCTATAATAAGGTTGACTGACACTTTCTTTGCAAGTGTTTAGACGCTTCTATATTTTCTAAGTAATGGATTAACCTTATCTTTAAATGTATCTCAAGCCCTAGAATCTTAGTTGTGGTTAATGGTACCCCGAAATGTTTTTTCAACATTTCAATGGGTTTAAGACAAGGAGACCTAGTGTCACTCTTCTTATTCATTATCATGGAAGAATCGTTGGGAAGGACTATAAATAAGGCTAGAGAGTCGAATCTTCTTAAAGGTGTTAAAGTAACTAATGACCTTGACCCTATCACACATCAACAATTTGTTGAGGATACCATGCTCTATGGTCAAGGGGAGAAACAAGAAGCAGTGGGAATTAAGAATATATTATACTCCTATACAAAATCCTCAGGACAAGAAATAAGCAAGGAAAAATCAGAAACCTTTTTCTTCAATATTGTTTTGAACACAAAAATTGAAATCAGTAATGTTCTAAACTTAAAAAGGGGGGAGGGGGGGAATTACCCTATAAATACTTGGTTCTACCCCTAGATAAGGGTAGCAGAACAAAGAGATTATGGGACTAGATTGTTTTAAAAATTAAGAAAAGAATAGAATCATGGAAAGAGAAGTGACTCTCTCCTGCTGGCAAAGAAACAATGTTAAAATCTCTGATATAAGCCATCCTAATCTATCAATTATCATGTATAAACTTACCCATAGAAAAGAGAAAAGAACTGAAAACAACATCTTACAAATTTCTTTTGGAAAGGTACAGAAGATAATAAAAATATCTCATTAATAGCCTGGGATAAAGTGTGCAGAATGAAAGAGGAGGAGGGAATTAGGATAAATAATATTAAAGAGAAAAGCAGAGCTTTGGGGGCTAAACTAGTTTGGAAGATGTACATGAATCCCCACCTAAAATGGGTCAGGATCTTATGTCACAAATATCTAAATAGTAGTGAACCAACTAGTATATTTAGGACTGCCCCCCCACTTAAAGGTTTCCATATATGGAATTTTATGATGGAATGTAGGAAAACCATCACAAAAAAATTAACTTGGAACCTTGGTGATGGGGAACAAGTGTTGTTTTGGAAGGACTCTTGGGGTGGTTTTGCAACAAGTGATAGTTTATTTAACTTTGAGAAAGCCAAAAGTATCTTAGAAGTTGAATGAGGCAAATATGTTAAATACTACATAGAAATATTAGAAGAAGGTTTAGTTCATGGGTGGAAGTGGAAATCTTTTAACAATACTAAGATCCCAAAAGTGGAAAGGAAGGCGTTAATGAGAATTTTAAGTGACATAAACATAACCTTCTAGTTAAGAGAAGGCATATTAGTTTGGGATGGCTTGAAATCAAGAGAATACAATAATAAGGATGGGTATGAGTTTCTCATTAAAAAGCAGAAGAGACCGAAAACTGACATCCCTCTAAAGTTCTGATGAAATAAGAATTGTCTACCTAAGGATGGACTGTTCTCTTGGATTGTCCTGCAGAAAAAGATTTTG
>MU225720.1:4330947-4342670 GCA_018584345.1 Thuja plicata
ACACACACACACACACACACACACACACACACACACACACACACACACACACACACACACACACACACACACACACACACACACACACACACACACACACACACACACACACACACACACACACAGTAGTTTTTAGTTATACTTTCCTAAGGGTTTGTTTTCTTCTCCTTTTTCTGTGAACTCTTTTACTCTATCAATTCCCATAAAGTGGCGATATTTTATGTAATTTAGCCTTTTTACAAATTGCCAAATCAACCTCTTCCTTTAGTGAAATGATGACAAGCTTTCGCCATCTCACAAATAGTTATAACTACCTCTCGTGGAATGATGACAATTCACCACTTCACAAATGTGAAATATATGACTTGCAAAATAAAGATGACTTCACTAGTTCGTAGCCTTTGAAATCCTTACCCATGGAATAGTGATCATTTCACCATTTTGCTACAATATAAATTTCCTCCTACGAAATAGTGATCATTTCATTATAATATAAATTTTCTCCAGCGAAATAGGGATCATTTCACCATTTCGCTACAATATAAATTTCCTCCAGTGAAATAGTGATCATTTTTCCATTTCGCTACAATGAAAATTGCGCCTCAACAAATAGTGAAATTTCACCATTTTGCCTCAATGGAGATTGCCCTCTGTGAATAGCAACAAGTTTTCTATTTCGCAACTCACTGGTTTTGACTCTGCAAAATAATGAAATATGATGGAAAAGGGTATGTTTTATAGGTTGTGTGATTTATGAAATATTTTAAATATTATAGTGGTGCTCATGGGTCATTCTGCAAGGAGGATTTTGGAAACTTCATACTCTGTAAAGGCTTCATACTTTGGCTTGAATTAAGATGTCAGGTCTACACTCCCCTCTCTATAATTCAGTGAGATAAGGGAGCTAGATTATCAGACATGCAACTGACAAGTGATCATATATAATGTATTCTCTCTATGAGGGGATTATGACTCAGGAACATGATGAAAATGAGCCTCTTGTGTCTTCTCAGATTCTTTGATGTACTGGTGGTTTTTTTTTTCTCTTTATTAGCAGCATGGGATGCACACTCTCATTATGAGCATGTCTTTTTCAGATTAGAATTAGTATGGATCAGATTTTTCACTAGGAATAATGTTTAATAAAAAGTTCTTGGTTACTAATATGTTTGGCCATGAAGAGTGTGGTTACAACATGTGCATGAAAAGAAGCCCAGTTGAAGAAAATAATACTGAAACTTAGGAAAATAACCTAAAAATTTTGACGGTTTATGGACAATAGAAGAATCAATATTGTAACTACATTATAATAACAAAGCATGTAATATGGGGAGATGCAACCCTTAATAATACCCTGTATCCAAAAATTGAGATCTTTTTGTAAATCATTGTAATCCTCATCAATTCCCCGTGTATGTTTAACAAGATGTATGTAAGATAAATTAATTACAAGACTTGTTCTCTTTTTTGGGGGCAAGACCAGAGGTTTTCCCCACCCAACTTTTTCCTATCGGTGCCCCTAGTGGGTCAGGTTGTATTTTAGGTATAATATTAATAAAATAATTTGGCCTAGGCCTTTTACCTATAAAAAAAATCAACTAATATAATTTTTTTTTATCAGCTCACCTCTTAATATATATATGTATCAAAATAATTATTTATTAAAGTAAGAATCACATTTTTTAAAATCAAAATAGATCAATTTTCTAAATAGAAAATGTGTATCATATTTGATATTTTTACAAGGACTCTTTCCTTTGCATGACTAGTATAAGCGCTATCAAAGTAGTTAATATTTCTAAATAAAGTGTATGCATCATATTTGATATTTTTATAAGGTCTTTTTTTGTCTGGTTAGTTTTAGAGCTATTTCCCCCTTTTCATGTAAATATTAAGATTTTGTGATGAGATCACCATGGTAATTAAGGCAAAAAATTGCCAGAATAAAAAATGGAGTGTGGAACTCCTTTTATTATTATTATTGCAAGGGTATCCCCTCACTCCAACTCAGTGTCCAAATTTTCTCACCTTGGTCTTACTTATTGCTAAGTCGGGTTTAGGAAGGGGTGAGCTGTAAGAATATTTGGGGGTGTAAGTCAGAGCTTGCAACCAACTTGCACCAAGTAAATCCATCCACCAAAATTGAACCTGAGACCAATGGGGAGAAAACGTACGACCCAAGCCAATTTCACTAAACATGTAGGTTGGAGTGTGGAATTCTTTTTAATTATTGTACAACTAAATAATGAAAGTTATAAGGTAGAATATGTTCTTTGGGTTTATACATTTTTTATTAAAATGGTCGTGCTAGTGACAATAAAGAATTTTGGTTAGTTTTTTTTAGAGGTAATGAGATTAAGCCCAAAGATAGAAGTAAGAATGGTATAGAGATTACCTCGAGAAAATAAAGAGTGATATTAAAATTACTTGTTGTTCTTCCAATTTGATGTGCTTCTATAAATGTTTGCATACTAGCCTATGATCTTTCATATTGTTAACTTATCAAAATTCTAACTTTCTTTACTAATTAAGTACCTAAGTATGTCCATATTTAATGCCAATTATAACTTCCTTTGCTAATTAAGTACCTAAGTATGTCCATCTTTAATGCCAATTAAACCTAGTGACTAGGATATGTATACCTTATCTATAGATCCAATCCTGCTCCACAATCTCGAGTTAATGAGGGGGTTAGTAGAACCGATTTGCAATGAGGGTTAAGAAATCAAAAATACTAAGAACAAATCCACGAACAATAAAATGACAAGCAATCAAGGAGGAATACAAACGAATGCAAACCAACAAATCTCTAATCTTCTATTGTCTCTCTCTACTCCTTTTGAAATGATGTGTGTGTGGTACTCAATATTGGTATCGACAACATCTATGAATTGGGAGTGTCGAGAAATGATATTGATTTTGTTCACAAGAATGCTTTGAATGCCTCTAGAAAGAATTTGCAGAGTAAGGGCGCACAAAAGCTTGAAATCTTGGATCCTTGAAATGGTTATGAAGGGTTAATTATATAGAATATGGAAATGATATGAATGGTTGAGATCAATCCCAGAGATTAGAGGATGAATGGTTGAGATCAAAGGGAACTGGAGAAGCCATCAATAAACTCCACCTCTTCAACTTGGAGAGAGGAGATAAAGTTTGGTTAACTAAACAACTGATTATGAGTTACCTTTTGAATTGAAGAGGTAATTTGGAGTTACCTTTTTGAAATAAAGAGGTAGGTGGAGTTACCTTTTGGAACTGAAGAGGTAGGTGGAGGAATTCATGCAATCAGAGATCTGATCAAGAGTTCTCTTTTTTTGAACTAAAGAAAGGATTTAATTGAATTTTTAATTCTTTTTTGTAATTAAAGTATTCAACATGTGAGATAATTGAATTCTTTTTGGATTTAGAATTGAATTATTGAATGAAATTAAATTAATTTAATTAGAAGAATTAATTAATAAGTTTAAATATTTAAATTTAAACTTTAGGAAATTGAATTTAATTAATCAATGAAGATTAATCAATTAAGGTTAATTAATTAATTAAAATTAATTATTTAATTAATTTTGGGGATATGATTAAATGATTTGGGGAATGAATTTAGAATAAAATAGATGATTAATTAATGATTAAAAAAAAATAATTAATAGATGAAAATTAGTGATTTTAATGTAAGGTCACAAGTATGTCCATTTTAGGGTATCTACATTTTCCCCTCTTTGATGCATTGTGGCTTGTCACATTGTGTCAAAGAATATTTTGTTTTGATCCTGCCCTAGCTAGCCCCGACGATAGCAAGTGTATTTATGCCCCCTCAAGAAATTTGGGTGAAAAGTCATGAGATGAGCGTTTAATTTGTTGATACTGCAAAATGATTATCTGGGTATCTGATCGTTCATGAAAATACTTCAATACGCTCCTGATATTGGTTGTTTAATTTTTTAGGGCCTGGGATGATAAAATAGGAGTCCTTCAGGAGTTAGGGTTTCCTTGGATCACTTACAAATATCTTGGAGGGCCTTTCATTTGTCACTTTGCACTCTTGGAGCTTCAAATCTTCTGGTGAGTTTTGCTTTAGTTTTGTCTTCTTTTTGAGTTCTTTTCGAGCGATGTCAGGCCTTTCAGGTGTCATGCACGTGTTAGATCGGGTATGTACCTTCCATCGGCCAACTGTCATAGGACCTATGGTGAGTAGCTCATACCTTGTGTATTTATTGCATTTTAGGTCAACTAACTTTATGCTTTATCTATAAAAGTGTTGCAATCATTTGTGGTTTTGCCGCAAAAGTGGTTTAGGTGCTGCAATTGTGAACTGCTTGTTGCAATTGATAAGTGTTTTGCAATTGCTAGTGTGTAATACCACAATTGCAAATTGTGTGCCACATTTTCCATTTGCATGCCACAATTGCTTATTGTTTACCACAATCGCTCTGTTAAGTTGTCTTCTTGGATGCTTTTATACTTGTGTAATTTTTTCTCTGTCCTGACACTGATGGGTGACTGTTCTGTGTTCTTTGCAGTTTGCTAGGACTATTATGCAGTGCTGGGAGTCAAGGCTAACAGGTCTAGTATATCGATTCTAGCTTTCAAAGGATGAGAGAGATGTCCTTAGGCAAATAGGTTTATACTATATTTCATATATGCCTGAGATCATGACCAATAGGGGTCTGATCTATGCTTTACTAGAGAGATGACATTTTGATACTTGTACATTTCATTTGTTGACTGGTGAGTGCACCGTTACTCTGGAGGATGTTTATCGCATCCTGCAGATTCCTATTTAGGGTGCTCTTGTAGAGTATTCCCAGGGTCCTGGTATTGCAACTCTATTTGAGTTGTCTGGTTTGCCCCAGGATCAGTTAGGTATGTCTAGTCCTTATGATATCCCATGGTCTAGGTTTGGCATGGGGTTGGATAGATTGACTACCTTGCTTGGTAATCTGATATGTGGGATCCTTTATCCCTATCATCGCCAACATGGCTTTTCAGTTGGTTTTGGTACTGTACTTCAGAGTATGGTTAGAGACCATACTATTTTTTCTTGGGGTCTATGTATGCTCACACATGTATTTTCACATGTTCTATGTGGCTTACATAGGGGGTAAGTCACTTGGTTCTAGTGCCACTCTTATCCAGATCTGGGCATGGGATAATATTGTTATCTGTAGGCGGTTAGGAGCTCAAGATCTTTCTCCGGGGAGACCTTATGTTTTCATGTATCATAGAGCCATTGTCCAATCCCATATGGGGCATTTGATGTACTGGAGGCAATAGTTGGACATGATTCCTTATTTCATCTGGAGACCTTACAGGGATTGTCTTGTTTGGGATGTACAGGATGCGCACCTTCCATTCTATCATCAGAGGAGATTCTTGATTGGTCATGTTAGTGATCATATTCACATTATTGATTTCACAACACGGACAGGGTGTTGCACCAGTTTGGCAAGAGGAAAGATGTCACAAACTCTTATTGTTAGTTTTCTCGATGGTCAAGGGATGTTACCCTGTGGGGTGTTTTAGTTCCTCTTGATGCTGTGAGGACCAAGTTTATGGGTTTGCTTCCTATTTCTTGGATGTGGTGATCAACCACTATTGATTCAGGTAGAAGTTTTAATTTGTCCTGTTTGATGTTCTATTCTCTATTATTCTCTCTTTGTTGTAGATACTCTCTTGATTAGTTGCTTATGTTTTATCATCCATATAGTACTGATAGTGAACTTGTGTTTGTGCAGGCACAACCCCTCAATTTGATGCATGGTGGTTGCAGGCCTGACCTGTTTCTTTGACTGATGTTTCTCATCCTGTTGTGGGTACCATCATGAGGAGGCATCGGTGGAGAAAGAGAGGAGGGAGGGATGGAGGTAGGGGTGGTGGATGGGGTGGTGGTACAGATGGTGGTAGGGGTGGTGGGAGGGATGGTGGTCAGGGTGGTGGGTGGGGAGAGAGATAGAGATGATCCCAGGATGGGTGGTGATGGTAGGAGAGTGAGGACCAGGGGTGGGCATAGGATTAGTAGGCGGGTTAGTTTGAGTGTTGTACTAGAGGAGGATGATGGGATAGAGGAGGAGGTAGAACCTCATTTAGTTAGGAGAGTGTGATAGTGTGCATGAGCTATCTTGGAAGAGAGGGTTGAGGAGATGGGTGAGATGAGGGTAGATGAGGATATGTCAGAGTTGGAGACTAAGGAGGTGGAGATTGAGGAGGTAGAGTCTAGTTATTCCACTGGTAGCAGTAGTATTGGCATTAGTACTAGCGGGAGTGAGAGTAGCGAGGAGGACTCTTGGGTAGTGCAGGGCACTAGGGAGGAGGGGTTGAGTGGGAGGGGAGAGGAGGGTGATTTGGATGTGGCTATGGGTGGGATGGATGATGATCCATCAGAAGTAGAGAGGTTTACCTAGGAGATAGATGATCTGTGGGCTAGACTGATAGCTTTAGAGATAGGCTACTTCCTTGGAGAGTAGGGTCACTATCATGGAGAGTCGAGTTAGTGCTATAGAGGCCAGGGTTACAGTTGTAGAGGACTGGAAGAGACAAGCTTGTTCATATGTGAGAGATTATTTGGATAGTGTTTAGGACTTGTCTTTGAGGGATGACCATGATCATCTTTGGAGATTGGGTAGTGAGGCCCAGAGAGAGATAACTACTGGTGCTAACACTATGAGGAGGTTGTTCCTTCTACACATCGGGTACCTAGTTATACTGCTTCCCAAAGATCTAGTAGACCAAAGAGGTCCCAGAGTAGTGGTGTGGTCTGAGATCCTTTACAACCGCTGAGGCCAGGACCTGACCACCACTCCGTCCACCTGGCAGAGAGGGTGGGGGAAGCACTCGTTGATACTCTATCCTGATTAATTGTGTTTTTTTTGTACCATTTTTGTAGTGATGATGTATTGATATATTCTAATGCTGTACTAATAAATTGTATCCCTAACATACTAATATTTATAGACATTTATGTTGATCACCTTCTTTTGTCAAACTTAAGACTGTTCATTTGTACTCATATATTGAGATCTATATATGAGATGTAGCCTTATGATTCTATATGATGTACAGTTTAACTTTCTATATGTATGGTTCTATATGTTGATGCTTTATGATGAAATGCATGTGATGTGATTCTATTATGGACTCTTAGATGTATGATTTACTTTCATATAATACTGACATATGTATGCAGGATGGTATTTTATAAATGCACTTTATTTGATGATGTTTAATGGATGCATTTGATTATTGATCACTATGTATTCACATTCTTTATTTTATTTTTTGTATTTATGCAATCTAATATGCACAAAATATCTGAGCAAATACATGTGTTAGTTAGAAGAAAGTTAGTGGGAAGTTATCTCTGGAATCGATTGATAGATTGGACTGATAGAAAGGATGGTGGAACTGAGTCACTGCCAAATTTTCCAATTTTGTTCATCATTGCACCTTATTTTGAAAAAGGAAGAACATCCACTGTACTCAGATATTGCTCATCTAGATACCGCTATGATCTCTAATAACCAAAAGGAGTAGAGAAACCGAA
The DNA here is from genome assembly GCA_018584345.1 of Thuja plicata. Lineage (NCBI taxonomy): Eukaryota > Viridiplantae > Streptophyta > Pinopsida > Cupressales > Cupressaceae > Thuja > Thuja plicata. Next base: position 4,338,491 of record MU225720.1, read on the forward strand.
AAGATAGAGAACCAAATGCACCCAGATATTGACCATATGAATACCACTATGATCTCTGATTTTGAAAAGAAAGAGAACCAAATGCACCCAGATATTGACCATCTGGATACCGCTATGATATCTAATTTTGAAAAGAAAGAGAAACAAATGCACCTAGATATTGACTATCTGGATACCACTATGATCTTTGAATAATCTAAAATAAAAAACCAAGATAGAAAATCCAATGCACCCAGATACAGATCATCTGGATACCGCTATGATTTAATTGGTAGCAACAAGCATATTACACAAAAGGATTGTCCAATTCTTTTCCACGGTTAAGCTCAGATCGTGGAACTGCGTGGCTGCCATATATGTGACAGTGCCTACCGCATTTATCCTAAACATCATTGCCCCATATTCAAATTGAAACATTCCACAAATAAAAATCAAAGAAAACAAAATCATGATCCATCATAGCTAATCTCATCCCTCGGTGATATCCTTGAGTAGCGTAAGAACATAATCATGAAAGATAATCTGACAACAGACGACATGACTGACCTAGTGAATAGTTTATTGTTCCTTGATTTGCTTGATTTTCTTAATCTTGATTGTGTCTAGTTTCAGGATTGGATGACTCATATAAGACTGATTTGTCTAGTTTTTGAGCATATCTATCACTGTGTAAGACAATTGATTTGTTTGATTTGAATATTGATTGATTGATTTGTTTTAAATACAGATTGGATTTGTTGATAAAGCTGAGTCATATGAGTCCATTGTTGATTGGCGAAGCTCATGATTTTGACATTTGATTGATTGTATGATCGTATTTTTCTTTGATGATAATAGAGTTGGTTTTATTACTTGAGATTTTGCAATTATTTGATTTTTTTGATGATGATTCATTTTTTCAGGACATTTTTCTCTTTTGATGACTTTTTATATTTTTAGGAATTTTTTAGGACTTTTAGAATTGCCCCCCAGTCTGGTGGACCAATACAAACCATGGATAAGTGTGATTCTCAAAGGGGATTGTGCTTCTAAAAATAATCTTGAATAGTCAATCTTACATGCGAGGAGTACAAGCTTTGATCTTTTGGAGTTCATTGATGGCGAAGCGGGATTTGAACACTTGGCATATGTTTACTAGGTTTTCATCAAGGTACCAGCCCACTAGTGCCTGTTTTCCAAGTTTTCACTAAGAGAGCGATTGTGTTTCTCTTTACTTTTCTCTTTTTTTTTTCTTTTTTTTTTTTCGCCAAGGCACCTGTTTGCCAGGTTTTCACCAAGGTAACCTTTTATATTTTTTGATTTTTTTTTTGTATTTTCTGGATATTTAGATATGTGCCTTTAACTTTGAGACCTCAAGCATAGAACCTCTTGAGGTGCATTTTGTTGATGTAACCTGGGATCTGATCTCTTTATTGAGTCGCCAGTTGATATGCCCCACTATTGCAAGATGTGATAATGACATAGGGTCCTAGCCAATTAGGCTCAAAATTTCCCGGTTTTACCCTTTCTACTTGGTTCTTTTGATTCTCCATAAGGATGAGATCTCCTACCTCAAAGGTTCATGGTCTGACCTTCTTGTGATAGTTTCTTCTAAGGTGATTCTTATAGCCTTTTAAGTGATGGAGTGCATTCTGTCTTCTCTCATCCAATAGTTCTAGTTCATTGAGTCTTGCTACTCTGTAGTCTTCATCTGAAATAATGTTCTTCAATGAGATTCTCAGGGATGGGATTTCAAATTCAAGGGGTAGGACTGCCTCTGATCCATATACTAGTGAGAATGGAGTTTCTCCTATGGGGGTTCTCACACTAGTTCTGTATGCCCATAGTGCGGGACTGAGCTGTAAATGCCAGTCTCGCCCTGATTCATTGACTGTTTTCTTTAAAATCCTCAGGATGGCTTTGTTTGTGGCTTCAACTTGACTATTCCCTTGGGGATAGTAGAATGAAGAGAAACCTTATTTTATGTGGAACTGTTCACAAAGATCTTCAACATCTTAATTTTGAAAAGGTTTACCGTGATCTGTGAGTATGGTTTGAGGGATTCCATATCGATGAATGATGTTGTTTGATTTGAACATAGAGATTTTCTTACCAGTGATGTAGGTGAGAGGAATGGCTTCCACTCATTTGGTAAAGTACTCTGTTGTTGTAATGATATATTTGTGACCATTAGAAGAGGTTGGTGTAATCTTACCCACTAAGTCAAATCCCCACTTAGAAAATGGCCATGGTGAAGTGATGGGGTTGAGCTCTTGAGCTGGTGCATGGATGAGATCTCCATGAATCTGACATTTTCGACACCTTTACACATATTGCTTGGCATATGTGTCTACTATGGGCCAATAGTATCCCATTTTGATGATATTATTTGCCAAAATATTGCCACCTACATGGGCCCCAAAAATTCCCTCATGTACCTCATAGAAGGCTCTCTAGGATTCTGTGGAAGTGAGACATCATAAAAGCATTCCATCTAAACTTATTCTATATAGAGTACTAGCGAGAAGGGTGTACCTAGAGGCTTGGTGGATGAAAGACTTCTTTTGGTTCCTGGAGAAGTCAAGTGGTAGGATATTGTTTTGGAGGTAATTATATACGTCATGGTACTAGGGGGACTCAGGACTAATAAGGATGCACATTGACTCATTGATTGGAGCTTGATATGTCGGTATCATTAATTTCTCTACCAAAAATTAGAATTTGGTCTCATTTCCTGGCATGTCGATCAAGGATGCTATTATAGCCATCACATCCTCTACTTTGTTTTGAACTCTTGGTACCTGCTCAAATACAATGAAATGAAAAGAAGCCTGCAGCTTGTCCATCAGCTCTCTACATCGGATAAATTTCTCATCTTTTTACATGTAGTCATTGTTTACTTGGCTGATGACCAATTGTGAATCACCATAGACTTTTAGGTTCTTTATCCTCCATTGTATCACTACTACATTTGGGGCCAAATTTCGATAGAAACTTTCGCCAGATAATTTTTTTTAATGAATTTGGTGTTTTTTTTTGTAATAGGCCCCGATGGTGTCGGTATTTTAATGGGTTTTAAATAGACCATCAGGATTTTGATAGTTTTGGGGTATAGATGAAAACAAAAAGTGAAATGCCCAAATCATTTTTATTTCGATTACAGTGAAAAGGAGTGGGAGAAAATGCGCGGGTGAAAGCTGAGCGCGAGAGAAGGTATGTGATTTCTTCATCTTCATTGCATTGCATTTTATTTGATCATGAATGGTCTCTAAAATGACCGCATTCTACTAGTGTCATGCCCTAGGCCATGCTTTATCTCTATTATTTGATGTTATTGTTGCTTGTGCTCAAGGATATTTATTCACTATTTTGAAATGTTTGAATTCACGTTTATTGATATTACTGGCACATTTAATGACGCCATTGTATATTGCTGAGATGCTCACTAAAATGACCACATTCTACTGGTGTCATTCCCTAGCTCATGCTTTAAATCCATTATTTGATGTTATTGGTACTTGTGCTCAAGGATATCAATTTTTTTGAAATGTTGACTATGGTTATCAAATGAACAGCCTGTGAGCTTCTAGCTAGGCTCCATTTGTATTGATAGCTTAGTGCATCAAATGTATTGTATCATTCATAGTTGAGACTTTGTTAAAAGGAAATAGGACAAAGAATGATTTTGATTTATGCAGATTTATACCCTAGATTTATACCCTAGAGAAGTATATGTAGATTTACGGATGCAGTTGCAAGATACATAGTAGCCGATAATTCACAAGAAATCCATGCATCCAATTTGAATAGTGATTAATACAAAGAAATAGGGTACTCCAATGGCCCAATCATACAGACCTTGACTGTCCCCTCAGCCAGTGACCCTTCAAAATTGGGTTACCATGCAATCAATGAGTGATCCTTCATTATCCTGGTCTGCCCTGCATCCAAACATATTGGAAATACACAATACAATGATAACAAGTCTTTCACAATCCCCCTTCCCTCAAGGAACACTATCAACCATCCCTTCCACATAGAATTCACTATTGTATGAGTGGATTATGCAGAAATAGTTAACATTAAACAAGGAGCAAACTCCTCAACACATCTTGGAAACCATTGAATTCAATAATAAATGAAACCTAACACCAACACTATTCTTTCCATTCACTTCTACCAAGAATAAAGCATTTAATCC
>MU225720.1:4355624-4431184 GCA_018584345.1 Thuja plicata
ATAGTTTTCTGATTTTCAAAACATAGATAAAATGATTTCTTTAATAAGGAAAATGAGAATCAGTTGGCTTTGTTTTTAGCTATCAGACATGAGTAAAATTCAGAGATAGTTGCGACAAGTTTTTTTTTCAAAACAATTGGTTTATCAGTTTGACATATTATATATACATGATGTTGAAGATGACAATAATGGAGAGAGAGGAATATTGGGTTTATATGAAACATATTTTTTTTTGTGCACAATTAGTCATATGATCAGAAATCATTAATTCTATAGTTGATCATATCATGCATGATTTATTGTTTGATACAAAGCATTATTTGTATCCAAGAATGTATGATATTGGATTCATATCACTGTGCTTAATTAGATTCTCTATATCATTGTGCTTAATTAGATTCTCTAAATAGTGTTTCATTTATATATAAAAATAAGATATACATTATGCAGAGTTCAAAAGCCACCAAAGATACGACTTAAACTAATCTAAGCATAAGGTCTGCAAGCCCTACTAAGACTGTGAAAATGCAGTGAAACTAAAACATTATACAAAAAAACTACTAAGGCTTCACCATTGCAAATCCACTCAAATTCTACATTTTAACATTTGCAATGTGTAGCTAAATGAGTAAAATCCCTAGCCGAAATAAGAGTTCAAAAAATATAGTTTAAATTAGAAAAATAGGAACTCTAATCAATGGAATAAATACATTATTCCCTAACCAAGCTCTACCAGCCTAGCTCCTATCTCTTCTGGAAAGAGATTCTCATTTGCTTGAAGAAAGGCTCCAAAATTCTCCGTATCGTACTCCTTAACACCTGCTTTGAAGGTTGTCCACGCCTTTTTCATCAAAGTCTTTTTTCCTTCTCCCTCTATCACAAAATAACCCAATAGACCATTACTTATTAACTAGGTGCCGAGGCTATCCATTGTTGTCCCAATCTCTGTATATATGTCTTTCGCTAAAAGTCTACGGGCCAGAAAGAGCACATGCAGAGGATGCCTGAAAATTTGAATGACCGGTTGGAATAACTCTGCCACCAACACACCGTCATGAACATGATTTCTGGACCAAAAGTCTCCTCCCAGCATCGCCACCATTGTCAGTTGCTCTTTTCATTTGCCTAGCTAAAAACTCTTTGTATTTACTCCTCCGGCGTCTCCTACAGCGATTCCACCTTGCTGCAATGACAACTTATACCCAGATGATTTCCATAGTCTTATGAAGAAACACAAAAATAGGGGAATATAAATAGACCACACTACAAGTTCTTCGATGAGATTTTGTGTTAAGGTTGAACTGACTTCTGCAGGGTACTTGTTCATGGGTTAATTCAAATATCTGTCATATGCACCGATTAAACATCCCTTCCCTCCACCATCAACATTTTTGATTGATCTCCTTTAGTATTATATATGATACAACTAATTGTAACTTGAGTGATGGTGGCCTTCAACTCTATCTAATCATTGCGGCAATCCCTGAGAAGAAACTTACCTTGAATTTGTGCTTGGAAGTGTATAATAAATATCTCTCAAGATATTCCACTTCCACTGATTAGAACAATCATTCTCTAGCATCAACCTATGCCTTTCCTCGTGATCGTCCCTATGTCTTCTGCAATTATCTCCTGTAGTTTCATCTGCATGTGATCACCGTACTCAAATCCCATATGCTCATTTTTGTCGATCCCCAAATTCGCCAAGAGGTCCACCGCCTTGTTACCTTCTTGAAAAACATGTTGGAGATGATATTCCCCCATGTTTTTAGGTGATTCAAGATTTTCAGAATCCAATATGCAAGTCTACACGATTGGAAAGCCCCTTTCGTAATTCTGTTAATGATGACCTATGAGTCTCCCTCGATGATAAGGTTGCTTATTCTATTTGATGCACACCATTTGAGACTGATTTCTAACTTAGAAATCTCTGCAACATTGTTGGAAGTGATGTCTCAAAATGTTATTAAACAATCAAAATTACAATTACAATTGACATTTAATATTCATATTTTATTTATTTGAAGCACCATCTACAGAGGGTGGCCTAGGACCTGAATAATGGGTTAGGAGTAAAGATAACAGATCTCAAGAGACCATCATAGTTGGTCTCTTTCTTCAGTCCATATTGCTGACAATAATATNTTCATATTTTATTTATTTGAAGCACCATCTACAGAGGGTGGCCTAGGACCTGAATAATGGGTTAGGAGTAAAGATAACAGATCTCAAGAGACCATCATAGTTGGTCTCTTGAGCTTTGTTAGCTTTAATGTGCATATCTGTCACTCTTTTGACACATATGGAAACACTTTCGACAGTGGTGATATACCTCCGACGGGACATCCCGTCAGACATAAATCATTTTCGACAGATGAGGGAAATAGGAATGCTATACCACCGATGGGTTTACCTGTCGAACAATCACTGCAGTTCCGTCGCTCGTCTGACAGATAAAGTGTCAGAAAGCATTGGTTTACGACAGGCTTGCTATATCTCCGATGGGTGTTCTGATAGTCCTTTCTAAAAGGAAACACAGAGGGCTTATCAAAGTTTTGATAGGTCTACCGTAATAAATTTGATAACAAAGCTGGTATTCATGTGCTAGTTTCTGACAAAATTAGATGTCAGCAGACTGACGGTAACCACTTCCATCGAAATTTGCAACGCAAAAATGCTAACAGATACATATGTCAAAATTTTGACAACTAGGCGTTGCAAATCTGACAAATGGCCGTCAAAATTTGGCCTTAAATGTACTAGTGTATATAACTATCTTCATTCCAATGACTAGAGCTTCATACTTAGATATGTTGTTCATGCATGGAAAGTTGAGTTGGAAAGACTTAGCAATTGTATCATTGTTTGGAGTATTGAGTACTATCCTTGCGCCTGCACCATGGTTTGTGTATGACCCATCAAATTATAGTTTCCAAACCTCTATTTTTGGTTGTACTGTGAGAATAGACTCATCTGAAAAAGGCATATACTATAGGCTGATTATCTTGTATGGGTGTCTCTGCTAGTTGGTTCGTAATTACTTTCCCTTTGATTGCCTTTCTGTCCATGTACTCTAAGTCAAATTCACTTAAGATCATCACCCATTTGGCGAGCCATCCTATTAGTGTTTCTTTACTCAATAAGTACTTCAATAGATCACTATGTGTTATTAGCTTTGTTGATGATTCAACATGTACTGTCTTAACTTTTGGGAAGCGAAGACAACTGTGAGACATGAATTTTTAATTGTTGAGTAATTTAGCTCGTAGCCCACCAATTTTGTACTGAGGTAGTAAATGGATCTTTCCTTTCCTTGGTCATCATGCTATACCAAGAGAACTCCTAGTGCTAACACCGTTGCTGAGATATATAAAAGTAGTGGCCTGCCTTGAATGGGTGGCACCAATATAAGAGACTTCAATAGATAATCCTTGAAGATTTGAAATGCTTGCTCGCATTGTTTTGTCCATATAAATATCACATATTTATGCAGTAGGTGCTGGAATGGGTGATACTTGTCTGCTGATTGGGTGATGAATCACATGATATATTGAAGTTTGCCTTATAGACCCCTTAGTTTCCTTAGATTGGTTGGTGGTGGCATGTTAAGGATGGCCTTGACCTTTTCTAGGTCTACTTAGATGCCTCTATGTGATACAATGAATCCCATAAGCTTTCCAGTGCTAACCCCAAATGCACACTTCTTTGGATTTAGTCTGACCTTATACTCCTGCATTCGATCAAATATTGGTCCCAAAACTTGTAGGTGAGATTTCCTAAGCATTGATTTGGCTAGTATGTCATTGAAATAGTATTCCATTGTTTTATGAATTAGATCATGGAAGATCGTGGTCATTTCCCTTTGATAAGTTGCTCCTATATTTTTTAGACCAAATGGCATTATGTTCCAAAAGTTAGTGCCCCAGGCACATGTGAATGTTGTCTTGTGTTGGTCCTCTGGTGCAATTTTGATTTGGTTATATCTAGAGAATCTGTCCATGAGTGATAACATTTGGTGCCCTTTTGTTAGATCAACTATCATGTCAATGTTTGGTAGAGGAAAGTCATCCTTGGGACAAGCTTTATTCAAATCTCTAAAATCTGTGCATATACATATCTGACCATTGTGTTTGGTTACTGGCACTAGATTGGATATCCAATTTGCATATGGAATTGGTTGTATGAAGCCCGTATCTAGGAGTTTCTTCAACTCTTCTTTGACAAGTAAAGTGATATGCGGATGCATCTTTCTTAATTTTTGCTTGACATGTTTTGCATTTGGTAACAATGGCAGATGATGTAACGCTAGCTACGAATCTAGACCTGACATGTCTGAGTAGGACCATGTGAAGTTGATTTGTCTTTCCTTGAAGAAACTAATGAACCGTTCCCTTTCTTCTGATGTAAGAGATTTTTCCAAAATATGTTTGGGGTTCTTTTCATCACTTATATTGACTTCCTCTGTTTCCTCAGCTAGTAACACCAAAATTTCCTCTATTAAGAGGAGGAGTTCTATATTTCCATCCTCTGGTGCCTCGGAGAGGTTTTCACTAGAAGATACATCATTTATTATTTTTTTCTCATTTTTATGGCCAGAAAGTGCCTTGTAGTTTTCACTTACTCACTGTGCTTTTTAGCTTTTTATTTTGCTTTTTGACTGGAAAGAGGAGCTTCCTCCCCAAAATAGGATAATTTGTCAAGGTGAATAGAGAAGATTTCTTTGTGGTCCCCTGATGGCATGCCTTCTCAGAGTCCTATGAATTCTGTGATTGCTTCATCATTCTAAAAAATATCTATGTCAGGTTGTCCTTGTTGGTCCCATTCTATTAGTTCAGGGTTAGCTAGACAAAGGTCCTCGTGGGGGGAGCCCTCTGCTTGGGTAAATGGGACCACGGTGATAGTTCTGATGAAATGGGAATGTGATGTGGATGCACCACTTAAGGAATTGTTATCGATATGTTTATCGATACATGGTTGGTCTTCTATGGTCATTTGGTCAAACATATCTTCAAGGTGTATAGTACAGACAGACCGAGGGGAATAGTCTAGGATGGTTGGTTCATAATTATGGAGGGATCCCCACTCGTACTCATGGGAATCAGTCACACTATAAGGCTCGTTAGATTTCTCACTTTCTTTTTCATCCTGGATAGTTTGATTAAGGTTCAATTGGGAATAAGAGGTTTCCACTTCCGATGGCAATAACCACTAGAGTATTCTGTTGATTAAGGCATATTCCAGATTTTTCCCCTGGTGTAATTCTGTAATTTGCTCTTGGTCTATGGGTATGTCTTAGATGGTAGTACTGGTTCTATTTTGTCCATAGCCTAACCCTCTTTTGTTTCTCTGGGTTGGTAGTAAAAACAACTCCATTAAGCCTTGCTATCTTCTCGCAGACCATTCGTACCATCATATCCAAATTTCTATAGCACAGTGTTAGTGAACAGATTTGTCCTTCAAACATAAATGCACAAACTGACTCCAAATGCCCACAATGAAGAACAATAAACACTAACAGTTGGATAGATTTTCATGAGATTGATAATCTTCCTCTGAATTGAGAGGTACAACTCCCTCTTAACAGATATTCAATGAATTAAAATATTGATATGCTTTTAACCAGAAAGCACCAAAGGCACCAACATCTACCTATAAACACGATGTAGATGTGTAGAGATTAAATACAAAAACAAAATGAATATAAGAAAATGATACAAAGCTCACTTCCTCCATATTCACAAACGAAATCCATGTAAATAATGACGTAAAGAGTGCATACCCTTTCCAATAGATAATTTAATATGAAAAACAAAGTTTCATAATAAATTACATGTGCAACTTATTATGACCAATGGTATTGAAAAGGATTCCAATGAGACAAAGCTCAAACAAATCTGAAGAAAACAAAAATGAATTCAAATTTCCATAGAGACTTCCTCCATTATTTCAATATCCAATATGAGCTCAAAGACTCAGATTATGTACAATAAAACTGCATGAAAATTAAAACATGCTCCCTCCATACCATTAAAATCATAAAATCTCTCCCTTTTCTGTAGCACACAGGTTGCCAAAAAAAAAGAACGTCCTCTACTAAAAGTTTTGCTCCCATAAATCATTTCCTCACAACTTGTTTGGTTGCTATAACCGATTCTTGAAAGGTAACCGATTGATCTTTTTTTTAACTTTACCTTTCCTTTTTACTTTCTTCATAAATCCTCTTTATAACATCAAGTATTTATGACAGTTATATTAAAGAGTTTATAAATATCATTTTTTAACATTTATAAGCAGATTTGGATAGGTGGGATATGAATACATTAGTCTAAAATAAAAATATTTTTGATGTTGGGCGGATTGGAAAAATTCATGATAGTCAAATTAGGTCTCGGTATTGGGGGGCATAAAATTTTATCCCACCATTGGATCTCCTTTATTTTCGGATATGTTGGTGCAGTCCTAGTTATGCACAACTTCACTGGAGTGATTGGGCAAATTATGTCTGAGTCAAAAGCTACGTGGCTCTTTGTAGAGGTATAGAAAACTGCCAAAAGAAATCAGACGTGTTGTGTTAATGTTATCACCAACCTTCACATCCTTTGCACTTGGTGATGAAGGCATTTTACCATTATTACAAAAAGGACATCAAATAGGCCAAGATAATGTTATTGAACCTTGAATTTGGTTCACTAGTTTAATACTAATTTCACACTTTATCAGCTATATTTAAATTGCAAGTGGAATCCACAAATTGCCAATGCCTTCCTCCATAATTGGTTCAAAATTTCCTTCATAATTTATGACTAAACCACTAGTAAGAATGCTCCAACCCTGAGATTTTATCATTTGAATTTATTTAATGTTTCTTGCATTTCGAGAATTGTGATTTTTTTGAAATTCTGAACTTTGAACATCAACTCGTACCATCAAACCTGCATCTTTGAACCTTCAAGCTCGAACCAGTGAACTGCATTGAACCATTTTGAATTCTATTCAAAGTGGTTCAACAAAGTGAACTTGTGATTCGAACCTCAATTCTGAATCTCTGAACCTTTGCACTGAACCTGGCTGTATTTGAACTTACCAATACTCAACATGAAAATCAGAGATAGAAATATTGATTTTAAAATTTTAAATGGGGTGTCCATGTGAGGGCTAACATTGGCTCTATAGGGGGACTATTTTTTATACAAAAATAAAGAACTCCAACATTCTCTGGTTGAAAAGACAAGTTCCTAGCACCATTGGGTAATAGAGTCACTAAAAGAGAGAAAAGGGAGCTGCTTGCAATGTGGGTGGAGGGGAGAAGGGATGAACAAACAAGCCAAAACAAACAACTAAACTAAGCACAACAAAACTTTCCAAGCAAGTACATATTTACGAAGATATACATAGGTAGGAAAAAATCCTACCACAAGAAGCAAGGTGAGAAGGATTCATACATGACCATTAACCGGTTGCAAGAAATAGGATCCCTTCCTTTGTAGAAGATTGTAGGCGGCTGAAGTATCCCAAGACCAAAATTTTTTACAAACTTCCTCAACACTGAATACCAAACTGATAGTGTGCAGCAATTTGGTGACAAAATAGTCTTTCCCGAAGAGCCAAGACTCATTGTAAAATTTTGATTTCTCTTTATCTCTAGTGGAAAGAATATCATCATTACACATACGAAGAATTCCACCCATCTTGTCATTTAGATCAAAACATCATAATGTTCAGCCCCATCTTTGTAATCTATATTTCTCACAGTGGAGCTCTTCTCTTTGATAACTGATATGATTTCTTCCTCACATAAGAGAGTGTTGTCCCAAATGGTTGGGCCCTCTTGGCACTGTGGTATCTCATTTGCATGGTTTTCTTCTTCATCTACCTCAAGATTCTCATTATGAGCCAAATTTTTAGAAATAGAAAAATCTTCATTGAAACTATGCATTATCTTGTCATTCTCACAAGTAGGGAAACATGATATTACTTTTTTATCAAAATGAGAAGATTATTTAGTTGGTTGGTTACAAATTTTAAAATGCAAAGAATCATCCTCATTTGTCTTTTCAATGAAACCTTGAAATTCTCACACTGTGGTTGCATACTAATATGAAACTCTTTATTATCAGAACTATTTGGATCAAGATGACATTCCATAACTCTACAGTTGAGAGATTCCACCTCCAGGGTAGAGAAATTTTATAGCACAGTCTTGTTGTTTGGATTTATAAGTTCTTCAACATCACTTTTCTCCTTCTTGCTCGTTGATGGTTCTTGCACTATAGGTTTTTTTTATGAGGATGGCACTATAAAAAGATTTCAACCATCTCACTTGCTCTGCCACATCTTCTGTAACATCTCTGATCGAATTTTCTCTAATTGGCGGTATAAAGAGAAAAAATATCTGTGATATCTTCACTTCTTGTTGGAACCCAATCTTCCAAGATCTCTAGATATCTCTGAAATACCTCGTGGTTTTCATTTTCAATAGAACCTCCAACCTCCATCCTTGGGGAGGTACCTTAAATTTCTGAGAAAAGAAAGCACTGAGACTTCGATTCCTTTCCTCAACGGAGTCGCCAAAAATTGATTAGTGAACAGATTTGTCCTTCAACCATAAATACACAAACTGACTCCAAATTCCCACAATGAAGAAAAATCAACACTAATAGTTTGATAGATTATCATGAGATTGATAATCTTCCTCTGAATTGAGAGGTACAACTCCCTGTTAACAGATATTCAATGAATTAAAATATTGATATGCTTTTAACCAGAAAGCACCAAAGGCACCAACATCTACCTATAAACACGATGTAGATGTGTAGAGATTTAATATAGAAACAAAATGAATATAAGAAAATGACACAAAGCTCACTTCCTCCATATTCACAAACGGAATCCATTTAAATAATTATGTGACGAGTGCATACCCTTTCCAATAGATAATTTAATATGAAAAGCAAAGTTTCATAATAAATTACATGTGCATATTATTATAAAAAATGGTATTGAAAATGATTCCAATGAGACAGAGCTCAGACAAATCTGAAGAAAACAAAAATGAGTTCAAATTTCCATAGAGACTTCCCCCATTATTTCAATATCCAATATGAGCTCAAAGACTCAGATTTTGTACAATCAAACTGCATGAAAAAAAAAATATGCTCCCTCCATACCATTAAAATCATAAAATCTCTCCCTTTTCTGTAGCACATAGGCTGCCAAAAAAAAGAACGTCCTCTACTGAAATTTTTCTCTCATAAATCATTTCCTCACAACTTGTTTGGTTGCTATAACTGATTCTTGAAAGGTAACCGATGATTCTTGAAAGGTAACCGATTGATCCTCTTTTTACTTTACCTTTCCTTTTTACTTTCTCCATAAATCTTCTTTATAACATCAACTATTTATGAAATTTATATTAAAGAGTTTATAACTATCATTTTATAACATTTATAAGCATATTTGGACAGGTGGGATATGAATACATTAGTCTATAATAAAAATATTTTTGATGCTGGGCGGATTGGAAAAATTTATGACAGTCAAATTATGTCTCGGTACGAGGGGAATAACTATTTAGCCCACCGTTGGATCTCCTTCATTTTCAGATATGTTGGTGCAATGCTAGTTAAGAATAACTTCACCAGAGAGATTGGGTAAATTATGTCTAAGTCAAACGTTACGTGGATTTATGTAGATATAGAGAAAACTGTAAAAAAAATTAGACTTGTTGTGTTAATGTTATCACCAACCTTCACATCCTTTGCACTTGGTGATGGAGAAACTTTACCATTCTTACAAAAAGGAAATCAAATAGGCCGAGATAATGTTATTAAACCTTGAATTTGGTTCACTAGTTCAGTACTGATTTCAAACTTTATTAGCTATATTTAAATTGCAAGTGGAATCCACAAATTGCCAATGTATTCCTCCATAATTGCTACAAAATTTCATTCATAATTTGTGACTATACCACTTGTAAGAATGCTCCAACCCTGAGATTTTATCATTTGAATTTCTTTAATGTTTCTTGCATTTTGAGAATTATGAATTTTTTTGAAATTCTGAACTTTGAACATCAACCCGTACCATCGAACCTGCATCTTCGAACCTTCAAGATCAAACCATCGAACCAGTGAACTGCATTGAACCAGTTTGAACCATTTTGAACTCTGTTCAAAGTGGTTCAACAAAGTGAACTTGTGCTTCGAACCTCAATTCTGAATCTCTGAACCTTTGAACTGAACCTGGCTGTATTTGAACTTACCAATGCTCAACATGAAAACCAGAGATAGAAAGATTGATTTTAAAAATTTAAATGGGGTGTCCATGTGAGGGCTAACACTTAGTGAAGCCGGCTCCATATTTTGACAATGGTATCTGTGCTTGAGGTGTTTTTGGTGGGTCTTGATACAACCAAGTGTTGATATTCGGATTGAAAGGGTTTTCTTCAGCTATGTCCCCCCATTTGACAAATGTGGTTGGTGGACATTGGAATAGAATTGGTTCCAGAGTTTTTTGTGTTGTCACTGGTTGGGGCATGTCATATGATTTGGGACTTTGAGGCATGTTAGTGATGGTAAAATCTTCCTCATAGCTATACTCACCACATCCTTTATTCATAATTGATATCTTCCCCACCTTTCTTGTTATATCTTTGGGAATAGAATCAGAGGTGGAAGGAATGCTTGCTTCCTGATTTGAAGGCACTTGATTATCTGTACTACTTCGAATGGTGTTGCAGTATCAGAATGGGTTTGGATCTCCTTCAATGATTATCTCTGCCCCTTGGTATGGGAACTTGATGCATTGGTGATAAGTTGAGGGGACAACTTGCATCTCAATTATCCACAGCCTTCCTAGTAACATGTTATATCTCAAATCTAGGTCTAGGATTTGAAATGGGGTGTTATTTATGTCAGGGCCTATCCCAAATGGTAGCATGATGATACCTTTTGATGATATTTCCTCCTTGTCATATGTCCTGATATTTATCCTCCAAGTGAAATCAATGCTGGATTCAGAATAACCCAAGGTTTTTATTACTTTCAAAGTACATATGTTTAACCCGGCTCCACCATCAATGAGGACTCTTCAGTTTGTGTGTTTGAGAACTTGGATAAGCAGATGCAGGGGATCATTATGCAGATGCTTGTACGGTGGCATGTCATGGTCTGTAAAGGTACCATGCTTGTTGGGAGAAATGTAATTTACCATGGTTTGGAAGTTCTCTGGAGTTATGTCCCGTGGGACAACTGCATTTTGAAGGGCTTGATCCAGAGCTTGCTTATGCTGTGGGGAAATGCGCAAGAGGTCAAACATAGATATCTGGGCACATGTGCACTTTAGCTGATCCACTAGACTAGTTTGTGGATCATAGGTTTTTGGAGGATTAGCTGGTGTAGCTGAAGTGGAAGGCACTCCTTGTAAGACAACTTTGGAATGGCGCGTGGTGACAACACATTTGGCATTTGGATCTTTGATAGTAATTGTAGCCACACAACTATCTGAAGGATTAATGTAATTGACACTGTTATCAACATTAGCATAGGTATAATTCACTTGTTTAGACTATCCACTAGATCTTGAGGATTTCCCTTTGTTATGATCATGGAATTTATCATTGAAGATTGTGTGATCGGTTGTACCCTTGGATTGGGCATTTGTGACATCGATAACCCATGTGTCAATCAGATCTTGTATGTCATTCTTCAATCAATAGTAGTTGGGTGTCTTGTGTCCTTTTACCTGATGATATTCACAAAATTCATTATCATTCCACCACTTAGGTTTCACAACACCATGTTCGTATTCTATGATTTCAGGTAGAGTGATAGTATTGGTTTGAATCAGATTTTTCAAGGCTGACTCTATCGACTCCCCTAATGGTGTATAGTCTCATTTGGGAAATGAAAACCTTTGTGGGTGTTGTGTGTTGGGTTGATTGTTGGACACAACTGTTTCTTGCACAATGGTTGTTTGATTTTGAGTGTTCACTTGCGGAGTGTTCACCATGGGTTTCTGATTTGTCATGGGTGCTCCTTGTAGTGAAACCTTGGGTTGAGCATAGTTGACTATTTTTATGTCAATGAAACCACCATTAATGACATTCTTGTTCTTATTCCACCATTTGGCTTATCCGTTCCATTTTTGTTCATGTTTGTTTGGGTGGGGTCTGCAAGGATACCTCTCTTGACCAGGTTTTTCTCACAATGAAATCCCCGTTTGATGAGTTGCTTGAAGTTTGGAGCAAGCTGCAATTCAGTGGTAAATGGCATATCTGGGATCAGATTGTCAAAAAACATGACTATGAGGTTTTGTTCGAGCATTTCATATGTTATTCTATTTGCAGTGCTCCTCCACCTTTGTAATAATTTAACAAAGGATTCTCCATCTTTTTTCTTAATGTCACAGAGGTCCTTGATGTTGACCTTGCATTCGATGTTATGATAGAAGTGAGCAATGAAAATTTCAGCCAGTTCTCCCCAAGATTGAATGCTATGGGGTAGGTGTGAGAACCATTCCATTGCTATCCTCGCTAGACTCTATGGAAACAGATGCATTAGGTATATTTCATCATGTGCAACCTCAATGCAGCTAGCAAAGAACTCTCTGATATACTCAACAGGATTGGTACTACCTCTGTATTTGTTGAATTTGGGTACCGAGAAGTGAGTGGGAAACAAAGACATATGCAATGAGTGATCAAATGGGTATGGGTACAAATCCTTTGTTGTGTAGGACTTGGTTTTACCTTGATTTTGCATGTCCATCATTTGGGTTTGTAGACTTTGCACTTACTGTATCAACATGTCCGTCTGAGATTGAGGAACATTTGCGGCATTGAATCTCTGTGCCGCATTAGGTATAAGGCTTCACCTCTATGTTCCTTGGGTCAGGACATATGATCTAGTCCTTGGTACTTTCTATTGGTTGCCTAGTGTGTGATTCTGATACTCGGGCATTTGATTGGATGTTGTTGTTGTCATTTTTGGGGTTATTGTTTTTGTTGTTGTTGGGATCCCTATAAAAAAATGGTGTATCCTTGGGTGGACGTTGACTAATGTTGAACCCGCAAAGATTGATCCCTATGGGAGCAGGGTATTGAGCCCAAAGCTAGCAGGGATAGACTGCAGTGTCTGAACTATCACAAATGGGTTGTTGCTTGTTTGCAGAATTGATGATACTACATGAGTGATTGATGTAAAATGCCATGAGACTAATACTTGAGATACACTAGTGACCAAGGGTGCACTTAGTTGGGATCTTTTCAGGCTTTGTGTGGATGATGTACTAGCTTGATTTGTAGAGCTAGTTTGGTTTGACACAGTCTGCCCTGATGTCATTTTCATTGTGAATGGAAGAGACAAAATTTGGGATATCATAGGATCTATTTGAGAGCGTTGAGTTGTGCTTTGACCTACTAGAGGATTCTCAGGCCATATTATTGACACATTAAATTCAGCGGGGAGTTTGACTCCCTTCTTAATCAACATGGCTAGGAATATTTTGGGGTTTGTCTCTACCACAACATCAACTACTTGTGCGGAATAGGCATCTTGCTCTATGTCTTCGATCTCCTCCTCTGTGACATATTGGAACATTGTTGGTCTATGAGGATTTTCAATGTAAAGAGTAGGACTAGTGTTTCTAAAAGGTTCATCCTCTCGCTCTTTTTCCTATGGGGGAAATTGGTTAACATAGGACTCATCGGGTTGTGTTCTAGCATTTGACCTAGTGTAAGGTCCTACATATGGTGTGAGAGACATAGTGTTATCCATGTTTTTTAGCTAAAATAAGCGATATAAAGCAAACAAAAAAGGATAACCTTTCTAGGAGAGTTCGACTTATGTTTTGACAAGGGTGATTCTAGGGACAAATTTTTACTTCTCTTGATCTCAAAGACTTTGGTTATGAAATATATGGATTTTGACAGTTGCCTTAGATGAGACAAAGTCGCTGATAGAGATTGATGAATTTTGAGATAATGGGATCAAGATAATCTAGTCTTAACTTTTGAACTAACAATGTTGTAAACAATAGTCGAGCTGTCAAAGAGGGATGATCTTTAATGTTTAGAGATTCACATAATATTCTTCATTTTTTTCCTGGGATGTAGACATTGATATTTCACATGAGATGGGGAATCTTTCCAAGGTTTTTTAGGTAAAAATGAATGTTAAGGTATGTTGGTCAAGTGCGGAAAAATTCCAGCGATTGTGGTAAAAGGATTGGTCAAATGTGGTAAATAATCACTGATTGCGGCAATAAAATGATCAACTGCGGCAATAAAGGGATTAATTGCGGTAAAACTCTATCACTTGTGGCAAGATGCGGGCAATTGCGGCAAAAGGAGATAGTCTAAAAAAAGATCTCAAATTTGGTGAATCTGTCTGATAAAAAGTGATTTTCTGGAACAAGGGCTCTGATTGCAGAACATTTTTGTTGTTGACAACCTATAAGTTGAACACGTTGGACTCTTTTTGATAGTTTTTGATGTTGGTTTTGCATTTTTGGAAACTGATCACATAAAAAGAACAATAGACAAAGTGTTTTCTAAATCTAACACGGGCTTGAAACAAGGATAAACAGATTAATCTAGGTCAAATTTGCTGCAAGATACAATATTATAGGCCCAATGCTTGGATGTTCATTGGCTCACCCAAAAATCATCACACTACTAGGACACAAAGGTCCACGATGTAGGTGCTCATGTTTTTGTCATTGCTAGATATTGTTGTCATGTTAGTGAAGATCTCTTTCACTAACACAATATCCTGGAACACATATGTTGGGGATCTTGGGGGGAAATTCTGCAACCCCTTGCACTATAATAATGTACTTGATCGGAGGTGAAATGGGTAGGTCTCTATTTAAAAGGTTTTAGTAGGGTCCGTGGAGTCTATCCAATCAGTTTGTACGCGTGTAACTCGCTTAAGAGCCTAGTTGATCATGCTGGCTATGTAGGGATATTCACCCGATCCAGGATATCATCAACACACCTCGCTCGAGGTTGGCTAGATATAAAATGGAACTTTGGTTCTCATCTTTTTTGTATACCGATTGGAAGGATTACTAGTTTAAGGTCATTCTCCAAGGAAGAAGCGCATTCCCCAGACAGGCCTTTCTAAAAACTATAAAGGTTTTTAATCTAACAGATTTGTGCAAGTGCACCAAAAACTCAAGATAAAAGGTTAATCGATTAAACTCCAAAATTTCAAGTGTGAACTAAGCTATCATCTATACAAGCACACAAGTGTTCAATTTTAAGCCCAAAGTAGATGATAATTTGCTTTGTTTGATTTTAATGGACCAAAATTGAAAGATTTTTTTGCCTTTGTTCAATTTTTAACTACCGTGTCAATTTTAAGCACCAAATTAGAAAAGTGAGGTTTGAGATGTTTGCATGAAGTGTTCTTTTTAAGCACTAAAAACACAAGTGAATGAATTTTAGGTTGCTTTGTTAGATTTGTTTCCAAGCCACAAGCTGAAATGACAAGTTGGTACCAAAAACCTTGCAATCAAAACATATGAAATCAAGAAATGCTTTCATAACTCTTAATACTCATAACAACCCACTTTATCTGTCCTTGGGGTTTTGTTCCTGCACAAAAACTGAGAAAAAGTCAGATTTTAGCAGGAAATAGTGAATTTTAGACCATTGTGAAATGATTCCTGTCAATTGCGGTAAAGTTTTGGCAATTACGACAAAGTTATGTCAGTTGCGGAAAAATCCTCTCAGTTGCGGCAATATGCTGGTGATTGCGGAACAGACTAGTCACTTACTATAATGTAATCTCAATTGCACCAATATGCTATCGATTGTGAAATAGATCAGTCAATTGTGGCACAGTACCATAAACAAAGAATTTTAAAATGGCATAAATGATTATGAAACCCTTAAATCGATTGCGACATTATTAAACCATTCGATTGCGACAGATTTTTGTCAATTGCAGTAAAATACCAGCGATTGCAAAATTACAATGATATCAAAAAATTAACAAAAAAGAGAATTTGCAGCCGTACCACTGAGGCTAGAAAATCCTATTTGTCGTCTTCAAGCAATTTTCAGTCTGTTTGATTCACGTCGGGCTCACCAAAATGTGTTGATCCAATCCTACTCCATAATCTTGAGTTAACTAGGGGGTTAGTAGCACTGATTTGCAATGGGGGTTAAGCAATAAAAAATACTAAGAACAAATCCATGAATAATAAAATGACAAGCAATCAAGGAGGAATACAAACGAATGTAAATGACCAAAAACTTGAATCTTCTATTGTCTCTCTCTACTCCTTCTGAAACGTTGTGTGTATGGTGCTCAGTATTGGTATCAACAACATCTATGACTTGGGAGTGTCGATAAATGATATTGATGTTGATCACAAGAATGCTTTGAATGCCTCTAGCAAGAATCCTGCAGAGTAAGGGTGCACGAAAGCTAAAAAATATTGGATCGTTCAAATGGTTGTGAAGGATTGATTATATAGAATATGAAAATGATATGAACAGTTGAGATCAATCCCAGAGATTAGAGGATGAACATTTGAGATCAAAGGGAACTGGAGAAGCCATCAGTAAACTCCACCTCTTCAACTTGGAGAGAGGAGATAAAGTTTGGTTAACTGAACAACTAATTATGAGTTACCTTTTGAACTAAAGAGGTAATTTGGAGTTACCTTTTTGAACTGAAGAGGTAGGTCGAGTTACCTTTTGGAACTGAAGAGGTAGGTGGAGGAATTCATGCAATCAGAGATCTGATCAAGAGTTCTCTTTTTTGAGCTAAAGAAAGGATTTAATTGAATATTTAATTTATTTTTATAATTAAAGTAGTCAACATGTGAGATAATTGAATTCTTTTTGGATTTAGAATTAAATTATTGAATGAAATTAATTTAATTAGAAGAATTAATTAACAAGTTTAAATATTTAATTTTAAACTTTAGGAAATTGAATTTAATTAATTAATGAAGATTAATCAATTAAGGTTAATTAATTAATTAAAATTAATTATTTAATTAATTTTGGGGATGTGATGAAATGATTTGGGGAATGAATTTAGAAGAAAATAGATGATTATTTAATGATTAAAAAACATTAATTAATAGATGAAAATTAGTGTTTTTAATGTAAGGTCGCAAGTATGTCCATTTTAGGGTGTCTACACCTTAATGGTTCTTCTTTAACCAAAACATATAAACTCCCGAGGAATTTTAATTACATTCTGTTTAATTTGTTTTCCACTTTAGTCAGCATGCACGTCTAATCAATCTTGACGTTAAAGCCTCCCCAATTTAGCAGAGGATGCTATCTTACTTTTCATGGAATATTACTACTAAAATAATAATTTATTGAGAGATATAACTGTTATGTCCTCACTGTATTGAGGGAATTGATTTTATTAAAACATTCTTTAATTAGTTTCAACCTTTTCCCCCTGTCTTGTCCTCCGACTGTCATTATTGACTAGAGGCTAAAATTAATCCAACATCTTTTATAAATCTAAGCCCTTTCTTACTCATTTCCACTGCATTGAAATCTTGTTTTCTTTTAAGCATGAAATTCCACTATGAGAATGTTACAACAAAATTTTGTATTCATTCATTATGACATGTTTAGTTATTTTTAAAGGGCATGTTATGGCTCCTCATTATAGTTCCATTTAAATTTTTAACTATTTGATTAAAATTAGATCGCATAAATTGGTAAATACAATATTCCTTCTGAACATATATTCTATATTACTTAAAATATGTAAGACATAATCTGGCCTTATCGCTTACAGTATTAGCTTCTTCCCCGCAATTGTAATTACTACCTATAGGTCACATAAGCCCTATATCTTATATTTAATAAATATTATAAAGAAAATTGGGCCTATGCATTAATGCTACTCCATTTTATCTTGTTTGCCAACATATTATCACATGAGAAATTTACAAAACCCCATATAGGACATATCTAAACAATCCTCCTAAAATCCTAATCATCAAATTACTAAATTCGGGCTTATATCTTAAAATGCCCTAACTATATTATAAGCATACCCGATTACAAAAGAAATCCAAATTCTTACATATCTAAGACACTATATTTTCCTATACAAAGAAAGAGTCCTAATCCTTCTTGCTATCCACTTTATTTTTCTTCCACTTTTCATCGGTTAAACTTTAATCCATAAAGTAGCGCTCTTCGTGAGGGCGTAGATGGGTACCTAGTTGAATTGAGATTCCTTTCTAGATACTATCCCAGTTGCATCCTTCTTTCTGGATATTTTTAGTTTTCCTTGGTTTGCCCCTCTTCTTTCTAGCTCTCTGCTTCTTCATTATTTCCTTTGGCACCAAAGGGGATTCTTCTGTCGACTCAAATGGGAAAGGCTTGTGGCCTTCCTCCCTTAAGTAGTTCTGCCAACATTTATTACCTACAACTATTTTCTTCCCTAACCATTTCTAGAGAAATTCAACATTTCTTGCAATTATAGGGTCCCATGCCTCACATGTCCTTTAATTATTTATGGTTAAGTTTGGTTTGTTGACCACCTCCTCCTCTATTCTATGCACATCCTAGGGTGTTGTTAGGTAGAAATAATATCCAAGTTAGGGCACCATGAGACCTTCATCCACATTATACACTTCCACATTCAGATCTCTGAGAATTTCTTTAACAGAGACACCCCTACATATTAACATTGCTTCAAATTAGGCATTCCCATTATTAGTAGAGTGAAGAAAAATGCTATTGGGATGTTAGTATTCACCCTAAATATTTCCTCTATATTCGGGCATTCATCACCCTAAATGATTTTTACTGCTCATAAGGCTAAGTTGTCTATACCACTCACTATCTCGCCCCATCTCTTGTCGATGATCTTTCGCAGAAAATAAATTTGTCAATTGGCATTCTTGGGCTTGAGTCTGAGAGATGAATCCATGTATGCTAACAGAAACCCTTGATATATACCTACCGGAGCTAGACTATACTAAAAATAGCAATTGCAACTTAGTGTGCAATGGGAACGTCGTAGAGTTATGGAAAGGTCATTTAAGTATTTGTCCTTTTGTTTTTCACTCCTTCTCATCCTCTCTAGATCTCCTTATCTTGGTATCAATATATCTCACCATCTTTATATCTTCATAAATCTTCCTCTCTATCTCCCTAGATCTCTTTCTATCTTTACCTCTTGATCTATGTCTAACTCTCTATCTATTTTTCCCCTTTCTATACCTTTTAATCTTTACATCTCTATATTTCTTCTCTCATCTCTCCCTCTATATGTATCTCTATCTTTTCATCTCTCTATCACTCTCTATGCCTATATATCTCCTCCTTTCTACCTCTCTCTGTTACTTTTTACTTACATCTTTATCTTTATATTTCTCCCTCTCTCATTCTATAGTATCTACAGATGCATGGGAGGTCAACTAAGTAATTATCCTTTTGTTCATCTGATCATCTCTATATTTCCTTATCTCTTCATCAATCTATCTCATCATTTATATCTCTTTGTACCTCTACCTCTTTATTGCTCCCTCTCTATGTATTTC
The DNA here is from genome assembly GCA_018584345.1 of Thuja plicata. Lineage (NCBI taxonomy): Eukaryota > Viridiplantae > Streptophyta > Pinopsida > Cupressales > Cupressaceae > Thuja > Thuja plicata. Next base: position 4,375,164 of record MU225720.1, read on the forward strand.
TTTGTATCTCCCTACATCTCTTTGTATCTTTACCTCTTGATCTATCTCTAGCTCTTTATCTATATTTATCCCATTCCTCTCACTTCGTATTCCTCTCTCTCTCTCTCTCTCTCTCTCTCTCTCTCTCTCTCTCTCTCTCTCTCTCTGCTTCGCAATATATATCTTTCTCTTATCTTCTCATCTCCCTCTAAAGTTCTATTATTCACATCTTATTTTTAATATTTATTAAACATATAATCATTGTTTAGAATATTAATTTAATTTTTTTATAAAATACATATCCCAAGTGAATTGATTATTCTTAATATTTACTAACAATTAAAAATACATATTTGCTATACATTATAATTACAATTACGAAATGATAAACTAACTTATAATATTATTTTTTTACATGTCAAATAGTTTAGGTAATATAAATCTTAATTTAATAATTAATATAGTATTACTATACTTATATGGTCCACAACAATACCTCTTATATAATCCACGATAATATTAGAATAATTCCTAGCTCGTGGATAGAGAAGGGCCCCACTGGTAAATAGGGAGGGAGAGAGAAAAAATTCAACAATATTATCCATAGCATACACGTAATCTGTCACATGTCAAACATTAGAATGTTGTTGAAGTTCAATTTGATAATATTAGATGTCAATTTTAATAATAAGCATATACACGTGCCTTGGAATTTTGCATATAAATATACAAGCTTATATGTATAATTCAAAATTCTAGAAATCTATGTCAATGAATAATGATCATGTCTTAGAATTCTTAATCGTAGAATATGAATACTTGAGGATGTGGGCAATGGTACACAAAGAGACAAAATTTCTAATAGAATATAATTCAAAATGAATAAGTCAATAAAAATATAATAAATCAAATTTTAATAAAATAAATATCATGCCAAAATATAAATTGAATCTTGAATTCAATTTACCTACCAAAGCATCAACACAAGAAACAATTTGTAGATAAAAGTCCCAACGTACAAGTAGTCCCAAGACTACTATGCTTTTAGACCATATTCCTATTGTTTGTCTAACTTTCCTTTAAACAAAATTCTATTTTTGTCGACGCATAATAAGAGGAGTGTGAGATTCTCTATAGAGATATATAGGGAAGCTAAGTTGAAATATAGAAGAAAATAGAAATAGAAATGGAGATAAAGAAAAAAATCTATTATAAAAAAAAAATCTAGAAAATTATATACATATATTTTATTATTTACTTTATATTTATTAAATAATAAATAATAATTATTAAAATCTTAAAATTAACAAATAATATAAACAGTTTGAAATGTATAGTTATAATTTATTAAAAAACTAAAAATCTAATTCTAAAATAGTTATAATATATAGTTATAATTTATTATGATCATAAAGTCCGCTCATATTTCGTCGAGAATAATGATTTGTCGGGGAGGTAAATGAAAAAATTATTTTACACGTATTTTCCAATTCGCACATACGTGTTGCATATATTATACAAAAATAATATTTTGATCTTGTTTACTCTATGGTACGATGGCGACAGAGATCATCCTTGCCAAAGTTTTGTCAAATTAATTGATTCTACTGCGAGTATGTGGCCATACCCTAACATTGAGCTAAATTACATTTATACAATGGTTTGAACTACAATAAAAGTAAGTAAAAATAAAGTAACATTTCTGATTGTAAAGTGAAAAACTTTTTAAATGAGCTTGCGAACACGTGGTACATGGATTATAGTGAAGGTGGGTAATGTGGCATATTCACAGATTTTGAAGGCTCAATTGCAAGGCACGTTTGTATGCATGTGTTTGTTGCTTGAACGTTGGGTGGGGTTGCTGCTTTTAGCGTGAGTCTAATGTAATTTATGCAGAAGAAAGGCATCGCTCAATATTTTTCTACTCTTACATAATAATCCCAACCGATCTATGGTGGTGGTTGTTTTTAGAGTTTGGAATAAATGTGTAAAGTATGGTCCAATCACCTGTAACTTTTATTTTATTTGCACTGCATAAATCCGATTGTTGAACCTATTGATTCTGTTGCTTAGCTTAGGCTGGATGAGATGCTTAGGCTAGAGCTGTGGTTCCGGCTGGTAATCATCCCTACTGTCCCGTTTCAGGCTGGTTATCATCCATCCCTACCGAGCTTGTTGTTGGGCTGATAAGTCCTATATGCTCCCTAACCCGATATCATTATTTTGTCAAGATTTTCATTTTGATTTAGATGTGATTTTGTCAAATAGTTCACGTGCTTTGTGTATGGTTCCACATTTTTCTTACATGTCTGCCAGGGCAGTTGAGATCACATCATCTGACAAAAATCTCCCTTATATTATACTTTTATAGATGTCCATAGCATCGGCTGGACCAGTTGCAATCTCATGGCCCATGTCACTGACATGCAGCAGAGATCATATCTGTGAAATTGTTCGTCAATTGAAGGTAAGAGAGAGCACATTATGTCGGCAATTTGGGCAGGGGAGAAGAAAGGTGGTAAAAGATGGAATGGGCTCTTGGGAGGAAAATGGTGGTTGTGATAACAAATCAAAAAAACTTGTCCTTCCTTTATACATTTCTTTCCTCTTCATCTTCCTCATATAGATTGAATTTGAGATGGGTAATGTACTGTGATGTAAATGAGTGAATGAAAATTTGGCTATGATGGAACGCATAGAGAAATAGACGTTTCCTCATCTCGCAACCCATTTCATTCCTTTTCCTTTTTCCCCAATTTTTTTTTGTTTTCCTTGTCATGAGTAGTAGTGATCTGTAGTCTCCACTGCTGACTGACACATAGGGTCTTGTTCATATTCTCTCATACTCTGACAGGAAAAAGAGGGAAAAAGAAATGAGAGGGCATTCATTTGATTTCAATTCAGCTCATAACATAATTAAAGAAGAACAATGTCATCTCTTTTGCGTCAATCGCTCCATTTGACGATGAAGAAGTGGTCTCATTACAGTGCTCTATGGAAATAGTATGGTAATGTGCTCCATTATGTTAATTTCCAATTCTATGCTTACAATTTGAGCAAAGACAGGGCCTTACGCTACAGTAGCATATCCAGCTGCAACAGTTGAATCTTCCATTGAGTAAGTAGATGAAGTAGAAGATTTGAACAGTTCCAGGTATCTTGTAAGTAAGATATCAGGCTATGTGCTATTCCGGTGAACAAAAATTTACTCATTTTTCATAGCGAATGTTGATAACGATCGATGGTATTGCAGCCCTCATGCTAACTGTGTGCCTTATGAACAGTCAGTGGCGAGATTTAATTGCGATGTAGGAACTTTTTCGGCAAAAGTCTTTCCTTCGGTCAGTGTACAACACAAAAATAATTGTGGCAGTGCAATGAACGATCAAGAAGCTGCCAATGGCAGTCATTAGGCTCTCGACCACTTCCAGCCATCGATCCTAGAAAATAGGTCGGACCTTTCTCATATGGAAATGCCTACGGCATAAATATCAAACTTTAATCACTATTTTTAGCTTCTAGGACCCTTAATAACTATTCATGGAGGGCTTAAGATCCTGTCATTTTTGTTTCTGGCAGCATGTGTGAGAAGAAGTGTTTCATTATGGCTAGGAGTTTTAAATTGGTTATTGATGCCCCATAATTATCTTCTTATATTCTCGATCCTTTTGTGCTTAATTATGCCTTGTTAGCTTTTGGCTCTACCCAAATCATCATCTTTCGACATGGTCACCCATTCTTCCTTGCTACCACCTAAGCTTAAATATTCCATGTTTAAGTCACTAATGTTCAAATCCTTATTTACCTCCCTCCCTTACCTACTTAAAATAATTCATATGTGTGATACTCCTTCGCCTATTTATCGTGCCTCTCTACTAATAAACTTTAGTGTCAAGGGTTTATCTTCTTTAGTAAAGATCATTACCCTCTTGTTTATTTTATTGATCAAATTATTTAATTTATCCTAACTCGGAGAATGCAATTTTTTGTTTGTTTATTAGCCTATGCTTTCTACCACTTCTCCATTCGCTCCTAAATTTTCCAATCTATCTATTGCTATATTTCCTTCTCTATCTATATGATTGATGTCAATTTTTTTGAAATGTTTTACTAGATCTGAAGGTCTTTCTATTAAATCATTTAATATCCAGTTTGGTGTAGATACCTTTCTCATTGTATTTACCACTATTGTGTAACCCCCTTCTATTTCTAACTTTTCTATTTGTAAATCTCTACAAAGTATTTATCCTTCTATTAATGTCATTATTTATGTTGTGTTGTTTGCTTTTTCTCTAATGGGTTTGGTTATTCGAGAAAATTTTGTACCATCCCAGTTATGTATACTACAGCCCATGTTTGCTATACCCTAGTTGCCTCTTGAAGCCCTATCAAAGTTAAGTTTATACAAGCCATGCTTGGGGGGTTTCCACTTACATTCAGATCTTTTTTGTTTACTATATTCTTCTCCTTCCTCCACATAGGGAGAGATCTTTAGTCCCTTCCATCTATTTCATATTTTTTATCCCAATATTTTAGTTTAATGTTTTTCTTTTGGCGAGACAATTCAACCTAGTGATTGTGATTTCTACGATTATTGATTCTATCTTATTGATCAGATGCTCCCATCCCATTTTTTTTTAATCTTGGAATATTATCCTATTGCGTTCTTTCCATATTTGCCAAATTAGTGTGGATGGAGTTGTGATTCACAAATTACCATATAGATTGTTTGATTGGATGTTGGGCAAACTTTGGAATAGATTCAAAATGTCATTAGGTAATTCAAAAAATTAGTATATGATCTATTATTTCTCATTTCTCTTCACATAATGAGCACCTTTATGGGCCTTCATATCCCATCTTGGTGAACCAATATATAGTAAGTAACCTTTTTTTGAAGGGTTTCCCATTCAAACATGCTTTCTTTTGGAAGACAATTTTTATTCCAACACATCAAACATGTCTGCTTTTGGAATAATTTTTTTATTCCAACACATCTTTAGTGGTATTGACAGTTTTGGGTTATGTTTTTTTTTTTATTTAAGTGTTTATAAGGTCATCTCTTGCATTATACTCCCCTGATTTTGCCTCTATCCACACTAGTCTATCTTTGCCTTTTCTAAATGTTATTTTTCTACTATCTAGTATCCTCTTGATTTCTTCTTTATCATTGTTTGGTATATTAAGACCATCCATAGATTTTTGATTCCATCCTAGTGATGGATTCCCGCTAGACACTTCTATGTAATCCATCGCATATTTCCCCACTATGATTCTAGGATCTCTTTTGTGTTATTATTATTCACTAGGTTGTCTATTGTAGTATATCATCCCCATGAGCCACTCTAGAAGAGGGCTTGGTCTCTTGTTTATATATCCCCAGTTAATTGGTCAAGTATTATTTCTCTACACTCCATCATGAAACTCCACACCTGTGATCCTTTTGGTCGGCGTAGGTATTCTAAAAATACTAATAGGGTCTCCTCTAATATGATATTTGTATTTTAGAATTCTGGCCCATTTTAATTTAAGGCCTTTGTACATTTTTCATACTAATTTTGCCCCTAGTGCCTTGTTTTGTTGTTTGAGGCTCTTTAAACCTATGCCCCATCTTCAATTGGTTTGCAAATATTTTCCCATGCTATCATGGCTAATTTTTTTTTTTGTCTCGTCCCTTGCTAGAAAATGGATCTTAATTTCCTTTCAATTTTATCATTTATTCCTAGTGGAATGTTAATGCAAGATAATGAGTGTATGGGTATAGTTGAGAGAACTATTTTTAACATTGTTGCTCGTATTGCTAAATATATCCATTTTCCTTTCCATGAATCCACTCTTCTTTCTATTTTAGTTATTATATGATCTCATAGCTTATTCAATCTGCTACCTTTCTCTAATGAAAGCCCAAGGTGTTTACATGGTAGCCCTCCTTTTATGAAATTAAGAATATTAATTATTTCAGTTTCTGTTATTTGATCTGTGTTAAAGTGTATCATCCTAAAAAGTAATAACCCTTAATTAGGTCCTCATTTTAGCCCCATTTTAGCATGTATTGGTTCTCACATTGATTTCAGGTTCTCCTAACACTTATTGGACCTTCAAATTAACATTATATGTCCTACTGTGACTCAATTTCTTCAAAACTTGAGGTTAGACCTTATTTCTAAGTGTGCTCCTCTATTTTCCATCTATTATAATAACTGATTTCATCTTCTAAGACCTATCATACCATTTATGGCCTTTTCATGCTCTCCCAAACTCGGAATGAGATGTACCAAAAAATCTTAAATTTATTGACTAATCGGGACCCGAAGACCAAATTTTGGTCTGTTAAGGTGGGGCAGATTGACTTTTCGATGTTTCCTTGGGATAGATCAAATTTTTGATTTCCCTAGGGTTTTGAGCCTAGATTTTGGGAAAGGTCTCATCTCAAGGTTTTTGCAGGGTATCTAGATCCGCGGTTGGCCTACTTGAGTTTTAACCCCCGAAATGATGGATTGAGTATATAAACCCCCAATCTCTCCTCATTTTCAAGCATTCATGTTCAAGAAAGAAAATTGGAGTTCAATATCTCTTCTATCATTGAGAATACAAGTCTTGAATCCTTCAAAGCATTATTCTTCGTTATCACATGGGTGTGTGCACCAAGTTGTGGACCAAAAAGGGGGGTATAAGTGGACACATTTTTTCTGAAATCGGGTAAACCTGATCTTGGAACAGATGTTTGAGGGTAATGCACTCAAAATAAGAAGATGTGTAAAAAATAAAAATTGTAGTACTCTGAATCTAGTTTCTAAAACACTAATTATTTTTAAAAACCGATAATATTAAGAGGGTCAAACCTTGCGCGCATGAAAACATGTTCCTGATTTTTTTGGAAAAACATAACACAGCTATTTCCGTGTGTGGTACAAAAGGTATAGTTATATTCAGTATTTGTTAAATCCCTTTGGTAGGATGATAGGTAAGAGTGAGATCTAGAAGTTGTGTATTTTTTGTAATTTTTCGATGAGTTTTTTTTTTTCTGTGATTTTTTGAAGTGATCGCATCCTGAAAATTTGGTACATGTTCATGCGCTAGGCATAACTTGCATCAAAATAATAAAAAATGAAAACTTTTTTTTTTAAAAAGTGTATAGAATCAAGTGTAGAACAATAATATGTAATTTATTTTTAATTTTATTAAGTATATCAAAAGTTATTAAAAAAATGGTAGACATATGTCTGTGAGGACAATCAAGATACTAGTAAAGAAAATTAAAGTTTACTATGCTAATGTTGTCCAAAAATAGAAAAAATTATATGGTTAGAAATCTAAGAAGACGTATGAGATTATGGTGAAAATTATAAAGATACCCAGTTAACAAATTGCAAACCTGATGAAGATAAAGTCGAGAATTCATCTTACATGATGAAAAACGTCTAAAAGAATAAAAATGGAGGGAAAATGAGCCTCCAAGCCTTTGGGTCATTTTCCAAAGATCTTCCCAAGCCATAACCTGATCGGATTTCTAATTTTCAAATAACTCGATCGGGTATGAAAAGCAAAAGTACTTCAAAACCCGATCGGGTTTTGAAGAAGTAAAAACTTCTCCATAACCCGAGCGGGTTTTGAAGAAACTGAAATAGGCTTTACTCTGGAAGCCATAACTTCCACATACGGAGTCCGATTGACTCCTTTCAAAAAGAATAGGAAAGATATTGGGACGATCTAACACATTATTAACCTATGATCATATTTAGGCATCAACATTTTTTCTTCCATCCATTTGAATCAAGTAAGGTATAAAATAGGCACTCATTATTTCCCATACATGCAACGTATAGAAAAATCAGTATGCTCTCTCTCTCTCTCTCAATATGAGAGAGAGATAGAGATTTTCTGAGTGGGAGATAATATGAGAGAATGAGAAACAATTTTGATGCCTAAAGATGATCATAGGTTAATAAAAAGTTAGATCATCTCAAGACCTTTCCTACGCATTTTGAACGGAGTCAATCAGACTTCGTATGTGGAAGTTATGGCTTCCATAGCAAAGCCTATTTTAGTTTCTTCAAAACCCGATCGGGTTATGGAGAATAAAATGCATAAGTTTTACCTCTCTCTCTCTCTCTCATATTATCTCCCACTCACAATATGAGAGAGAGAGAGGGAGAGAATATGAAGGAGTAAAAAATATTCATTTTATTCTCCATAACTTGAGCGGGTTATGAAGAAACTAAAATAGGCTTTTCTTCCGGAAGCCATAACTTCCACATACAGAGTCCGATTGAATCAGTTCAAAAAGTGTAGGAAATTTCTTAAGACAGTCTAACACACTATTAACCTAAAATCATCTTTAGTCATCAATATTTTTTTCCATCCATTTGAATCAAGTAAGATATAAAATAGGTACTCATTATTTCCCATATATGAAACGTATCAAAAAATGAGTATGCTCTCGCTCTCTTTATGAGGGAGAGAGAGAGAGAGAGAGAGAGAGAGAGAGAGCATACTGATTTTCCTATACGTTGCATGTATGGGCAATAATGAGTGCCTATTTTATACCTTACTTGGTTCAAATGGATGGAAAAAAAATGTTGATGCCTAAAGATGATCGTAGGTTAATAATGTGTTATATCGTCTCAATATCTTTCCTACGCTTTTTGAACGGAGTCAATCAGACTCCGTATGTGGAAGTTATGGCTTCCAGAATAAAGCCTATTTTAGTTTCTTCAAAACCCGCTCGGGTTATGGAGAAAGTTTTACTTCTTCAAAACCCGATCGGGTTTTGAAGTACTTTTTGCTTTTCAAAACCCGATCGGGTTTTGAAGTACTTTTTTCTTTTCAAAACCCGATCAGGTTTTAAAGTACTTTTTTCTTTTCAAAACCCGATCGGGTTATGGCTCGGTTACCAAGCCTAGAACAATTTCAAATTTTCAATAACCCGATCGGGTTATATGAAATTTGAATTTTTTTTAAAGATGTGTCCACTTTTTTGGTCCACAACTTGGTGCACACACCCACATATCGGGGTAAATTAAAACATCCATTATATAAGGCTTTGGCTTCATGATTTCCTTTTGGGTTTTTTGAGGAGATCAAGCTATTGCATCAACACTTTTGATCACATCCAAAGAATCATTGTACCATCAAGGTATAATGTGATTTATGTTTAAGATATAGCTTCTATTTCATCTTTCATTATGCATTTTCAATTCAATTTCAAGGTTTATTCCTAAACAAGGGTTTGACCAAGGAAAACCCCTTTTCCTAACATTTCTTCCTATTTTTCTATCTGCAGGAACATGTTACAGAGATACGATTTTAGATCTAGGCAGTATAGGAATAGCTGCATATTGTTTAAAGATTTCATCCAAAAGTGTCGGTAATAGATTGAATTCTCATACTATCCCTGCCATTTTTGACTGAAATTTGGCAGGGAGTTAGTTCACAACCTCTAGGTCTTAGATCCACGATTACAACTCATTTCGACAATTTGAAAGTCACAAATTTGGGTATGAAAGTTTACTTTTTATATTCTATTTTGAGGTGCATTCAAATCCTCCTCCATCCTCTTTCACAACAATTTTCTCAAAATGATTTAGATCATATTTTTACCTATTTAGTCTCTTACATATCCATATCATGCCTTTCTTTCTCAATCATAAGCAACAAAAGGAATCAAATCCCCTCAAGCACAAATATTGCATTGAAATATTCCAAGTAGTGTCAATAATATTTGTCTTGGGATGGTTTTACATTCCAATGTGTAATATGAATTGGGGAAAATATACCTTTTACATGATCTCCATTTTATATTATACATTTTGGTGAACCCGACTTATGACATTTCCTCCTTTTGATTTTGGTGGTTAGATCTTCCATGTCTATCTCTACTTTGTATGCATTTCATTAATCAATATTTACATTGTATGTATTTAGATATTCTTTTCATGCATTACATTGTTGCATAGATCCATTACATTCTTGCATTTCATTTTCGTGTTTACATGTTTTTAAATAATTTAAAAAATACAAAAATATTTCATTTCATGCACTTTTAATTCTATGGGTGGAGTTGTTATCATCATTTGCTAGTTCTATTTCAAGCTTCTTTCAAGAATTTGAAGATGTTTCCTATCATGCATATGATGATAGTTTAGTTCTTAATTTCATCCATAATCACAATATTAATATTTCTTTAAAGAATCTTCCTCTGAAGGATGAGATCTTAGAAGATGATGTTGATCCTTCTCCTAAAATGTATCTCCCTCATGAAGATATTTTGGTTCAAGAGAAGGATATTTTATGCTACTTTCCTTCCCATCCCTTCCCTTTGTGGGTGAAGCTTTAGTGATTCATAATTATTCCTCTCCTAAAGTCTGCTTATTCATAAAGATATGCACACTGTTGATGATTCTCCTATTTGGGATGAACCTTTGGACAATGACATTGATTATTCTCTTCCTCATGAAACAAAATTTATAAAATAAGATGATATAATGGTTGAAATTTCTTCTACTCCTTCTAGATTGAGATGACACATTCATATTTGATGATGATCCTTCTCCCAAGATGTAACCCTTTTATGAGAACATTTTGGAGAAAGAGGAGGACATTATAAATATCTTTCTTAATATCACCTTACCTTCATTTCACATCCCTCTTAGAGATGAAGCATTGATGGAAATCCCTAAAATCAATTATAAAGGTTTTGTTACCCACGAGGAAACATTGAAAGAAGAGGTTAATATCATGGTCCTACTTTCTTTAATTCTCTCCCTTCTGGTGATAACCCTACTAACAATAAAGAGCTTGATCAAGTTAATGTTTTCAATATTTTGGGTAGTGAAAATCCTAAGGTGGTTGTCCATCTTCGTCAAGATACCCCTCAACCTCAAAATAAATTGTTCATTGTGGTGAAAGGTGCTAAACACCCTGACTATCATGCAGTTTCCCATACTTATAACACAAGAACTAATAGACAACCTACAAGTTCATTTGTTCCTCCTTCTCAACCAGTGCTCCCTATTACACCTTGTCTCCCTCAAAATCTTGGAAAGGAGTATGATCTAGTAGAAAAACTGTGTGCTACCCTTGTCAAGTTATTTCTTTGGGAGCTTATTCAAACTTCACTTAATTATCATGATGCATTACAAAAAACATTGAGAAATGTGACTATACCACCCCCTAGACAAGGAAATATCACTTCCATCTTGGAATGCATGAATATGACTACTAATGAAGCTCAATTTGTGTTTTCTCAAGATGAGTTGCCTCCTAAAGAAATCCAAGATCAACATGATTCTCTCATGGTTGTTTTCCTTATCAATTGTAACCTTATTTGAATAACTTTAATTGATAATGGCTCAAGACTTAATGTTTGTAACATTGACTTATTACACAAGATAAATGCAAATATTTCATCAATCAAACCTAATTCTACTATCTCTGTCTCTCTATTTTATATCATAACCCATATTAATACTATATATAATCCAACTCTTTTCTTATCTCTTCCTTATGAAGAGTGCCAAAGTATTTTATATTCTTTATTAATATTCTCTCCTATTTGATCTACAAAAACATTCCCTTCATCAGTAATTTAGGAACGTATATATTCTTCTCATGATCATTTGTACTTTCCTCCACTTAGTGAATATGTTATGGTTATTTCAAGTGATCTCTCCCCTTTTCTCTTGTGAGTATTCAGATGTAGGTATGTTTTCTAATGATGATTTAAATCATGGTATTCAACCTCTATATATATCCCTCATTAACGAATAGTTGTATCTTTTAGACCCCAAATGACATGCCCATTCTCTTACAAGAGATCACACCTCTTCAGTAATAATTTGACGAGTAATTATTTCTTAATTGGTTCTTCACCTAATCGCTGGTCAGCTTGACTCTTCAATACTAATCAGTTTATGATTAGACCTAATCTCCATTAATAATCAATATTCTCTTCATTAAATCAATGTCTATTGTAGAATAGTGTCATCATTATTATGACCAAATATTTAGCGATTATAATCCCCATAATCATTGTCGATGTATTGATAAAAGAGAAGAGATTTCCACAATCCATGATAGTAACAAATTAACAATCTCTGGATTTGATTGTGTTATGAATTTTTCCATCGACGTTTCAAATCACACTCCGTGATCCATCATCAGGATGAGCAATAAGAGAGCACAAGGAAAAATGAATAAAGTTGCAGACCTAAACAGGTTAAAAGAGAGGAAGAAGTGGAAGAAGGAGGATAATAAAATAGAATATCCCTATTCTAATACTGCTCTCCTCCATCTGTGATTTTCTTATGGTCTTCCAATTATATCATGCATGCCTTATATGTCTTGATCGTTTCCTGTATGAAGTTCGTATTTATTGGATTTGACTGTATTTTCTCTTTAGAATGCTGCCCAGAAACTCCCCCTTGTTTGCTGTCGATATCCCCTGTTTATACCGTGAATGGGGAAGGAGAGGTCGCGACCTTTTACAATGTCGTTATGTTAATTAGTCTTTTTAATTTATATAATTATTTATTTGTATCACTAGTTAATATTTTGAATATAAGCTATTTATTTATCTAATGTATTAATTTATTTATATTTATATTTGTATTATTATTATTATATGGATGATTTAATATTATTAACTCATATATTTACAATTTATTATTTATTATTTATATGATATATTATATTATCATATCACCATAATAATATATTATTATATAATAATGTAGGATTGTATTATCTTTTTTTTATTCATTACATTTTTCTTTTTCTTTGATTATTATTCTTTATTAAGTAAAATTCTATTGTCTAATTATTAGTTACTATTAAATCCTATTTCAAAACGGGGACATCACAGTCCGCACTTCTCCAAAATTGCTTGTCCTCAAGCAATGCCAAATTAATGTAAGTGACTTCTTCTGCAACCTTGATATTGATCAATAAATCTAGATCTTGGGTTCACTCTAATTATTCTCTTATTTTAGTATACCTACACATAGGACATACACTTGGAAATGCACGTAAATGTATGGTGAGATAAAACATACAAGAAGCATATATATTTGAATGCATGAAGACACGAAGCATACATAGAGTAGACACATGAAGACACAACACATACATGAAGTATACACATGAAAACACAAAGTATACACATGATAAAAGCTTTTTTAGATTACAATTTGAAATAACCCAAGGTTAGGGAGATATTTTTACTTCTTCACTATGTTTTTGACTATAAAATCTACAACAAACTGAACACAAGTTAGCGTATAATTTAAAAAATGTGAGCAAATTGGATGATTGATTCAAGATAAATTAGACCAAGTTTATCTCATACTAAGCCCAAGAGCGGGCATGTTTCCCCCCTGGCCTCACTGACAAGCCTTAGACATCCATGCAAGGGGGTTTACTTAGTAGGATGTTTGTCTTGCTTCCTTATTCATTCCTCATCTCCTCTATCCTAGAAAACTAGAAAGGTTCTTCTGAAAGGGTGTCCTTAGCGGTTCTCCCTTAATTTGTACTGCAATAGGGTACCCTAAGAGTTATCCCTTTATCACAAAGCAGTAGGGTTCCCTCATAGAAGTTCTCCCTTAACTGCTAGTGCAATCGAGTGCCCTAGCGACTCTCCCTTGATTGTAGACTTGCTTGGATAGGTAATTGCAATAGGGTACCCTAACAATTCTCCATTTATCATAGAGTAGTAGGGTGCCCTCGTAGTGGTTCTCCCTTAACTGCTACTGTAATAGGATGCCTTAGCAATTTTCCCTTAATTCCAGCATTGGCTACTTTTGCAGTAGGGTGCCCTAGCAGTTCTCCCTTAATCATAGAGTACTAGGGTGTTCTTATAGTGGTTCTCTCTTAACATGTTACTGCGATAGATTTACCTAGTGATTTTCAATATGTAATCTAGATGTTACTCCCTAACCTTGTGTTATTTCAAGTACCTTTCTAACTTGCAATAGGATGCCCTAGATGTTACTTGCAATAGGGTGCCCTAGATGTTCTCCCTTAATCACAGAGCAATAGTGTGCCCTCATAACATTTCTCCTTTAATTGCTACTACAATAGGGTGCCCTAGCGATTATCCCTTAATCGTATCCATTTCCCCATTGCTAGATCCAAGATAGGATGGCGAAATTATTGTGCCCCAAAGGCACTATAAACAGTCTACAAGAGGCCCCCTCATAGTTCTTACCCCTTTTGGGACTGCCCACCTCAATGTGACCAAATTACTCTGCCTCTCCCTCCACAAACCCCCTATCCTATGTTCTTCGACATGCTACTCATCGGGTTAATTTCAACTTAGAGTGATACCTGCATTATCATAATTATAAATTTATCTAAAATTATAAAATTTATTTTAATATTCAATTTAATAATACTACGCATAATTTTTGAAAAGAAAACTTATCTTTGAACATCACTGCTATGATGTTATTGATTGCAATTCCTTGTATTCCTTTTTGGCCCTTCATATTTGTATTTTTCTCTTCAATGATAGGTTTACATTCACAAGATGGAAAGATTATGCTCTAATACTTGTAATGTCCCCCTTTAGAATATCTTAAGATGCAAACACAATTACTATAATTCCTTATACTTACAGTATCAAATATTCACAATTGAATTAGATGGCGGAGATTATGTCCAATATTGTCTTGTTATTTATGAGTCAATAAGTATATATGCAAAGTGAACCCATATCAATACTATATATAATCCAAATTTTTTAATATCTCTTCCTTATGAAGAGTGCCAAAGTATTTTATATTCTTTATTAATATTCTCTCCTATTTGTAATCCAATTTTTTTCTTATCTCTTCCTTATGAAGAGTGCCAAAGTATTTTATATTCTTTATTAATATTCTCTCCTATTTGATATGCACAAACATTCCCTTCATCGATAATTTAGGATTATTCAGAGGTAGGTATGTTTTCTAATGATGATTGAAATAATGGTCTTCAATCTCTCTCTATATATCCCTCATTATCGAATAGTTGTATCTTTTAAACCCCAAATGACATGCTCATTCTCATACAAGAGATTGCACCTCTTTTGTAATAATCTAACAAGTAATTATTTCTTTATTGGTTCTTCTCCAAACCGTTGGTCAGCTTGAGTCTTCAATATTAATCAGTTTATGATTGGACCTAACTAATCTCCATTAATCATCATCGATCTCTTCATTAAATAGATGTCTATTGTATGAATATTGTCGTCATCATTATGACCAAAGTTTAGTGATTAAAGCTATCCAATTTGTGTATCAAAGTCTTTCTCTTCTTGATGGATCTCCCTTCTATCAATGTATCGACTTCATATGATTATCATCCTAACAGTCTGGTTTCTATGTATGATCGGTGGCATGCTTCCTTATTTTACTATCGTTGGCTGAGTATTCATGTATTCGTAATCAAATAGAATATCCCTGTTCTAGAAGTCCTCTCCTCCATCTATGATTTTCCTATGGTCTTCTAATTATATCATGCATGCCTTATATGTCTTGACTGATGCCTTTATGAAGTTCCTATTTACTGGATTTGACTGTATGTTCTCTTTAGAATGCTGCCCAGAAACTCCCCCTTGTTTGTAGTCGATATCCCCTATTTATACCGTGGATGGTGAAGGAGAGGTCGCGACCACTCCTCTTGGTCGCGATCTTTTACTATGTCGCTATGTTAATTAGTCTTTTTACTTTATATAATTATTTATTTGTATCACTAGTTAATATTTTGAGTATAAGTTGTTAATTTCTTTAATGTATTAATTTATTTATATTTATATTTGTATTATTATTATTATTATGTTGATGATTTAATATTATTAATTTATGTATTTATAATTTATATGATATATTATATTATTATATCACCATAATAATATATTACTATATTTATTATATAATAATGTAGGATTATATCATCTTATTTTAATTTATTAAATTTTCTTTTTTCTTTAATTATTATTCTTTATTAAGTAAAATTATATTGTCTAATTATTAGTTACTATTAAATCCTATTTCAAAATGGGACATCACACGTTGTTGCTGATGATAGGGTTAAAAATTGCTTACAAACTGAGGCTGAGTCCCCTTCTAATCCTCCACCATTTAAACAAAACATATCTTCTTCCCCTACCAGTGCCCTTTTAGATGATGATTGGGGGTCACTAGACTTTACACCATCTTTTATGGGTGAATACAATCTTTCTTATTTTAATACGGGAGTCTTCAAATGACCTAGTGTGTCATTTGTCGACCAACCTGATTCTCAAAACAATTCAACTCACAATCTCAATATGGTTTAGGATGTGTGTGAAACAACACTAAGAATAGTGAGAACACTATTGAAGTATTTGGTTTCAAATGTTCTCCTTTGTCAACATCCTCTCCTTTATCATCTAATACTTCTTCTATATCTACCTTTAATCAAGGCATCATTTTGCCTAACCTTCTTTGTGGTAAGGTGATTACTCAATCTAAATGAAAAAAGAAGCATAGTCAAAATCTCGTGAATCTCCCTTTTTGCATGTATCACCGATATCATGACCACTCTACTACTGAATGCCAAGCCTTACATTACAAAATTGAACAACATATTGATAATGATATCATTTACATAACATGTTGCAATGAGTTATTTTTCAATCCTGATTTCTTTTAATAATATTTAAGTTCCTATTATGTTTCTCCACACAATGTGTCATTGTTAGCCTATCCTTTGGGGGCTCATTATCGTGCATGGTGCAATCATACTTTGTGAGTATCATAATAGGTCCTCTTGTTCCTTATCCTTGTCTCAACACTTGGGGGATAAGGGTAGTATATCAATCTCTCTCATCATCTCTAAGGATCCAATTTTCCCTTGGTGAAGTGACATTTGTCTATTAGGTGATATCTAATCTTACATAGAAATGTTGTTTTTAATTAAGGATTCTCTTCTACACAAGAGATATGCATCCTTGATCATAACATTTTCATTGTTCGCAATTGGGTATCCATGATAAAAAAATCCTCTACCTCGGGGGCTAAAAGTGTGTCATCCTTCCTCAATAATCCCTTTACCTAGAAATGGGGAAGGTGAACTGAATCCTCCCTTCTTATTTGAGGTCTCTTTTCAACATCCTTCAAAAGGATCCCTTTCACACTTCTTGCATGGTATTTCTTTGCTTCCGTCCATTCCTTTACCTCATAGGAGTTGTGACCTCTTTGGCTTAGACTGGGTATTTCTTATAGGATACCTCTATTATGTTTAAGGTGCTTTATCCTTGTTTCTCTTCTCCTTAAGATGTGAACATAGTCCTCATTTTCCATCTTAAGGGGGGCATACATGGCCTCCAAAATTGCAAATATTTTATTTACTTTAAGTATGACAGACAAAGTATACTAGCATAATACAAGTTTCTAGGGCTAGATCACTCTCCTTTATACATTTTTGGCAGATTTCATAGGATACAATGCTTTCCTTGGTTATCCTTAGGGGTTTTTGTTCTAGCATAACATAGATTGCTAGCCCATTTGATCTCTCTTTGGCATACATTTTCAGGATTGGTTGACTAGCATAACATAATTTGCTAAACCATTTGACCTATCCTTTTCATGGGTTGACTAGAATAATACACCTTTCTAGACCATTCAACCTCTTGTTTGCATAAATTTTCTTGAGTTTATGTAAGCATGCACTAGACTAACATAACATAATTTGCTAGACTATTTCCCCCTCTCTTCTCTCTCTTTCTTCTTTCTCTCGTGGATCACCTAGCACAACATAACTGCCTAGCCCATGTCCTCCATGCTTATTTTAATCTCTCCTCCATGATTCCATAACATAACACACTTTTCTGTTCGATTGAATCATGGAGTCTTATCTTATCTCTGATGTGTGCCCTTGCTCTTTTTAGGTGATCACTTGTGCTTTTGCAATAACTTTCTAAGCATGATGCTAGCAGTTGAGACATTTTTCTTTAGCGAGGTATCTTCAAATAGTTGATTTGGAATCTTAGTAAGATTTAGGATTTTGTTATTATTTTATGTGTCTTTTCATATGGATTTATAAGTTAAGATCCTTGGTTTGGGTGCTCATGTCCTTAAACTTATCGATATCTTATCTCCTCGCAGTTTGCCCATGATCTTTATCTTTCTCTCTCTTTATTTTCCTTCTACTTTACTATAAGCATGAGGTGGAATCATACTCCCACTTAAGTGGGGGCTAAATGTATCATCCTAAAAAGTAAGCACACTTGATTAGGTGCTCATTTAGCCCCATTTTAGTATGTATGAGTTCTCACATTGATTTCACGTTCTCCTATCACTTATTAGACCTTCAAATTAACATTATAAGTCCTATAGAAAATCAATTTATTCAAAACTCGAGGTTAGCCCTTATTTCTAAGTGTCCTCCACTATTTTCCATCCAATCAAATAACTCATTTGACCTTCTAGGACCTATCATACCATTTATGGCATTTTCATGCTCTCCCAAATTCGGAATGAGTTGTACCCATACATGTCGCATCTACTGAATGACCGAGATTTCTAGACCAAATTTTGGCCTATTTAGGGTGGGATAGATTGAATTTTTATGTGTCCCTGGGACAAGTGAACTTTTTGATGTGCCCCTAGGGTTTTGAGCCCAGATTTGGGGTAAGGTCCTTTCTCAAGGTTTTTGCAAGGTATCTAGATCCGTGGTCGGCCTACCTAAGTTTTAACCCCAAAAATGATGGATTGAGTATATAAACCCCTATCTCTCCTCATTTTTGTATCCAACATCCATTATCAAGTGCAACAATTCCATATCAAGTTTTCAAGCATTCATGATCAAGCAAGCAAATTGGAGTTCAAGATCTCTTCTACAATTGAGCATCCAAGTCTTCAATCATTTAAAGCATTCTTCTTCTTCATCAAACATTGTGGCAAATTAAAACATCCATTATACAAGGATTTAGTTTCATGATTTCCTTTTGGGTTTTTGTGGAGATCAAGCTATTGCATCAACACTTGTGATAATATCCAAAGAAGCATTGCGTCATCAAGGTATAAGGCAATTTATGTTTCAGATCTAGCTTCTATTTCATCTTTCATTATGCAATTTTAATTCAATTTCAAGTTTGATCCCTAAACAAGGGTTTTCTCAAGGAAAACCCATTTTCCCAACCTTTCTTTCCATTTTTCTATGCTCATGAATAGGTTATAGAGCTACGATTTTAGATCTAGGTAGTACAGGAACAATTGTAGGTTATGTGAAAATTGCATCTGAAAGTGACGAGAATAGATCAAGTTCCCACCTATCCTTGGGTATAGATCAAATTCCTATTTTGTCCCTACCATTTTTGACTAAAATTTGGCAGGGAGTTAGTTCACAACCTCCAAGTCTCAGATTTGCGATTACAATTCATTCCGACACTCCGACATTCACAAATTCGGGTCTGAAAGTTCACTTTTCTATTCCATTTCCAGGTGCATTCAAATCCTCCCCCATCCTCTTTCACATCAGTTTTCTCAAATTTATTTAGGTCAAATTCATATTTATTTAGGCTCTTACATATCCATATTATCCCTTTCTTTCTCAATCATAAGAAACAAAAGGAATCAAAACCCCTCAAGCACAGATATTTCATTGGTATCTTCCAAGTAGTGTTAATCATATTTTCCTTAGGGTGGTTTTTCATTCCAGTGTGTAATATGAATTGGGGAAAACATCTATTTTACATGATCCCTATTTTCTATTATGCGTAAAGAAAAAAGATTTCTGATTTTTCCTGACTAATTGATTGCCCAAAAGATTTTGTAAACAAATTTAATACATTTTTTAATTATCTGGCTTCCTATTTTTCCCCCTTCCAAAAGAGAATTGCATCATCAGAAAAATTCTGATGTGTAATCAATGATAATTCATTGGTTACTTTAATGCCCTCAATCAATCCCCTCTCCTTAGATTTTGTGATGAACCTTCCTAAGGATTTTGCCATAATGATAAAAAAGGGGATATGTGATCTCCTTGTCTCAATCCTCTAGAGATATTGAAGAAGCCTTCTGGTGTTCCATTAACCAATACTTATATCCTTGGGCTAGATATACACTCCAATATGAGGTTAATCCATTATTTTGCAAAGTCGAATGCTTCTAGACATTTATATTAAAAACACCAATATACTTTGTCATAGGCTTTTCTAATGTCTAATTTTATCAACATACTAGGGTTGTGATTTTGTTATAGAATATGTATAACTTTTTGTGCTATTATTACTCCATCAAAGATGGATCTTCCAGGAATAAACCTTATTTGTTCATCCGCTATTATATCTGGCAAGGTTTTCTTTATTCTATTTGCCAGGGTTATTGCTAACATTTTATAAATAGTACCGCATAATGAAATTGGTCTAAACTCGTCAAAGTTATTTTCTTTTTTCTTTTTGGGGATAAGGGTTATAAAGGTATTTTTTTTTCTTTGATTAATCTTCCAGAGTTTCTTACACTCTCTAGTGCCTCTACTAATTCATCTCCTTAAAAATGACAACATTTCTAGAAGAAGAATGTTGGGTATCCATCCGGACTTGAAGCTTTGTCTGGGTGTTATTATTTTACAACTATTCAATTTCTCCTTTTATGAATTTTCTTTTAACCTAGTGTTCTGATCGTCTGTTATTATTTTTGGAATGCTTACTAAGATTCTCTTTTGGGCTTCTAGATCTGAGCCCTCCCAATTGGTTAGAATATTATAATAATATCTCACTGCCTCTTTAACTATCTTTATTGGGTCTTCTATGGCCTCCCCTTCATCTTTTATCTTTGTAATTCTGTTTATATTCCTTCTTTTTTTAGTTATATTATGAAAGAATTTTGTATTTTTATCGCCTTCTTCTAGCCATGTTTCTCTTGATTTCTCTCACCAAAATATATATTCCTAGGTTAATATATCTTCATATTTATTTAGTAGTATTTTTCTCTCAGAAACTTATCTTTTTTTTAAAAAATAAGCTCTGTCTAGGGGACACTACCCTTTATATTGCCTTAAAAGATCTTACATAAGATGGAGGAGATAAAATCCTAAACATAACATAGAAGAAAACAAAAAAGAACCACCCAGAACCCAACAATCTTTTTTAGTTATAAAAATATCCAATGTCGTTGCCTATAGCACCCAACCTTGCCACTAATTCCTCCGGGAAAAGTTGATCATTGTCTTTGCAGAACGCTTCAAACTTGGCCATGGTAAACTCCTTCATGCCTATTTTGAATAAGGCCCATGCCTTTTTCATCAAGGTCTATTTCCCTGCTTCTTTCATGCCGAAGAAATGCATCAAGCCACCAATGGCCACTCCCATTTTCATCAGGTCTACTACTCAGGAGACTTTAGAAAATAACTCTTCCTTGATCATTCTACGGATAATGTCGTTAGCATACACTGAATGACCCCAAACTTGAACTATGGGAAGGAACAAATCCCAAACTAGTTTGCCATCCTGAACATGACCCCTCGACCAATAGTCGCCGCCCAGCAAGATCACCATCGTCGCATGCTCCTGCTCATTGGCTTGACTGAAGATCCAACTAGTCTGCTCCTCGGGCGTCTCCACCCTCGCTGCCTCCTAACTGCATCTGCATGAGATACCCATGAACGCCATTTATGTTTGCAAATCCTACTATTGCTGTCTATATAAAGAAGAAACTGATCCTGATCCTCGTGAAACCTCATATGCAATCTCTGTGACGGATATGAAGGACTCCGGCAGTGTCAGTCCACCTCCCATCTGCCGATCTGTCACTCGTCTGGTCTATCCAACACCAGCATGAGGGATTGCAGCTTTGTTCGCTGAAATGACATCCTATAGTCCTATTGGGATGGGGTCACTCAGCTCAAAAATGCAATCCATTTCATTATTAATTGTCAAATTGGCCAAAAAATCTGCGGTTCTATTTCCTTCCCTAAAAACATGTTGGATGCGAAAATCATGAAACAAAGCTAAAGCCTTAGAGATCTTTGGTAGCCAAACTGCAAGTTTCCAATTGTTGAATGCCTCTTTGGCCACCCTGTTTAGTACTATTTGAGAATCCCCCTCGATAATTATCTTAACTGGACCTTGATTCTTACACCATTTAAATCCTGCCTCTAAGGCTAAAATCTCTGCCACGTTGATGGAGCCAACGCCCATGTACCTAGAGATACCAAGTAGCATGTTGCCTCGGGCATCTCTAATGATAGCTCCTACTCTGATTTTACCCGGATTACCTCTGTTGGCACCGTCAAAATTGAGTTTGATCCATCCATCCGGCGGTGGCTGCCAAACTGTGGTACTCCTTGATCCCTTCTGCTTTTTGATCTTTCGACCCCCTACTAGCTTCAATTCCCATGTTGTCTCCATTTCTAGGTCCCAGCTTGATTGAAATAGGAATTTTTTGCCAGCCGTTCTGGATTTGATTACCTCTTTAATGGCTGCTTCAATCATAATTATGACCTGATGGACTTCCAAACTATCCTCTTGAAAAATCCTCCGGTTTCATTCTTTCCAGATATGCCATGCCAGCAAGGACAGACTCACTAGCCCAAGAAGACCCCATTTTGATTTGCCCTTGTCTAAAGGCCACACCGACAGGAAATCGAAGAAGGTGTGGTTTCTAGCTAAACTGCACCGCATCTTATCGAGAAGCCAGTCCCAACAAGTACACACAAATGGACACCAAAGTAATAGGTGATCCACCGATTCTTCTGCCATTTTGCATAACGGACACCAATTGGGTCCCGCAATACCTATGGTTTTTAGTCTGTTGCCAGTAAGGATCCGACCGTGCAGGGCTATCCATAGAAAGGCACCTGCCTTTGGAAGCGGCCCTCTGCCCCAACATAGCTTATGTGGCCATTTCGAGTCAGATTGTCTAAATTTGAGAAGATCATATCCCAAATGTACCTTATAGGAGCCTGATTTAGATGCGGCCCAAATCATGTAGTCTTCTTCCGAAGAATGTAGCACGTGTCTATTTTTGAGTATAGTTTTAAGAAGACTTAGATTGTCTGATGTGGCTGTGTCTGAGAACCTCCATGCAACCTTTGAGGAATATGTGTCATCATACACCATATAATCTGCAACCCATTGACCTATTGAAGCTTCTATCTGGTTAATCCAATCCTTATCTGAAAAAAAGGATTCGATCGGTGGCTCACCGTTCCAAGAATCCTGCCAAAATCTTGCCTTTCGTCCATTACCTATCACCCATGTTAGATGATCTGTGATTAGTTTCCTACTTTCCCAAATATGTTGCCAGAAATATGACCCTCTTGGGGTGTTAGAAACTGTAAGAATTCTTTCCGGGGCCCATGAGTCTAGATACTTAGCCATCATCACCCTACACCACGGTTTCTCCGGAGTATCATAAATTTTCCAAGCCAGTTTGGCGCCCAATGCCAAATTTTGAATATGCATCTTACGTAGACTTACTCCACCGTCCTCTTTTTCCAGACAGGCTGTGTCCCAATTGATCAGAGGAATATTTCTATCTTCCTTTGATCCTTCCCATAGGAATTTTTAAAAAATGCTTTCTAGCCCACTAACTACTCTACTAGGAAGATAAGATACTGACATATAATAAATAGGGACTGCAGAGAGCACAAATTTTATCATAAGAATTCTACCTTCCTGAGATAACCATTTATTTTTCCAAGAAGCTGCTTTCCCTTGACATTTGTTAATGATCTCCTCCCAAAAGCTTTTATCAATCCTACCAGCAAATAGGGGGATGCCCAGATAGATGATCGGGAAAAATCCTTCCTCA
This sequence comes from Thuja plicata, assembly GCA_018584345.1. NCBI lineage: Eukaryota > Viridiplantae > Streptophyta > Pinopsida > Cupressales > Cupressaceae > Thuja > Thuja plicata. The sequence continues at coordinate 4,398,917 of MU225720.1, forward strand.
AAACCCAATGTGGATGTGATTAATGATCTGGTTCTGCGGCTGGTATTAAGAAAATAGATTCTAGACTTGTTTGTATTCATAATTTGTCGCAATTATTTTTCATATAATTTAAGTACTACCAATATAGTCTCCGCTTCCTGGATGGTGGCCTCCCCAAACAGAATGGCATCATCGACAAATTGCGAGTGAGAAAAGGGTTCCAAGCTGTTGTGAACAAAGATACCTTTCCAGCTACCAAGGGAAGTTTGTAGCCTAATTTATCTACCAAGAACTTCTGCCATCAATACAAATAAAAATGGAGACAGGGGATCACCTTGTCTTAATCCATTAGTTGCTTGAAAAAAACCACATATCCCTCCATTCACAAATATGGAAAAATGCACAGAAGACAAGCAAAAAGAAATACAATTAATCAACTTTTGATCAAACCCGAGCCTTTTAAAAACTTGCCACAAAAACAACCATCTAACTCTATCATAAGCCTTGCTGACATCAAGCTTTATAATCATACCTTTTTGCTTCGAGGAATGAAGACTGTGAATTAACTCACCCGTCAACAGGATGTTGTCTACTATTTCCCGACCTAGAACAAATCCATGTTGTTCCACTGAAACTATTCTATTCAGCAAAGATTTGAGTTTGTTCACCATGGCCTTAGATAGAATTTTGTATATGGCATTGCACAAAGATATTGGACGGAAATCATCCATAGAGGAACAATCCTATTTTTTAGGAATCAAGGCTATCACTGTGTTATTAAGCTCCTTCACGAATTGCCCTTTCTGTCGAAAAGACTCCACAACTTTAAGAATATCTTCTCCCATGAATTCCCAGCATTTTTGGAAGAATTCAGAAGGGAATCCTTCAGGGCCCACTGCTTTGAAAGGGGGGTTATCAAACATAGCCTGTTTGACTTCCTGCAAGGAAAAGGGCTTCAAAAGTTTGGCGTTATCCTCCTCTGTTATTACTTTGTCCAGAGCTTCCAGCGAAACCAGGGGATTTTGTATGCTTGTATCATTAGCTGCTCCTAGAAGGGATTAAAAATTCCTGACCACAATATATTCTACATTCGTATTTTTGTCGAACCATCTCCCATGCTCATCCTGAATGCGATTGATACTGTTTTTCACTCTCTTGGCCTTGACAAAAGCATGAAAAAATTTAGTGTTAAAATCCCTTCTTGAATTCATCGTTCCTGAGACTTATCTCTCCAGTATATTTCTTCCCTAAGCAATAACTCATCCAATTCACTTTTAATGGATTTCTCCTTGATGAATTCTGCATTAGTCATACCATAATTGAGGACAAGCGTATTAAGATCCTCCATTTCGGATTCAACTCTCAATTTTTCCTGAAAGATGTTTTTAAAAGAGGAATGATTCCACTTTTTGATCTCGTCTTTTATCAACTTAAGTCTACACATGAAGGTGAAGCTAGGTGTTCCTTTGAATATGTCACTTGTCTTCCACCAACCTTCCACCTTAGGCAAGAAATCCTTATCCCTCCACCACATATTCTGAAATCTGAAGTTGCCTATATTGACCATGTTAGGTGCCATGAAATTCAATTGAATTGGAAAATGATCAGATAGGGAGAAAGGCAGAATAGTAGAATCCATATTAGAGGATGCGTTCAACCAGTATGGTGCCACCAGGAATCTGTCTAATCTTTCTGAAATCCTGGCAAAGTTGGTCCTCCTATTGGTCCATGTGAATCGACCGTTTGTAGGGATCACATCAAATAACTGATGTCGCAATATGAAATCATTAAAATCTGCCATAACTTGGTTCGACATCCTAAGTCCTCCTAACTTATCATCCAAATCTAATATAGCATTAAAATCTCCTGCTAATATCCATCTATCATCTTGGAGGATATTAATTTTAATGGATACTTCTGACCATAAATGAGCTTTATCCTCTATTTGAACCGGGCCATAAATATTGAAAAGATGAAAAGAGTAGTTATCTGCAAGATTGATAACTCTACCATACAACCAATAATCACTTCTATCCAAATCTTGCAACTGAATTTTATGAGGATTCCAAAGAAAGCGCAAACCTCCTGCCGAGCCTCTGGCTGGTTGAAAAAAACCTTCAAATGCATTACACGTACACAAAAAGCTAAGAGCTTTGTCAATGTTCAACTTAGTCTCTTGGAAGAGAACAATGTCATAGTCCATCTTAAATAATGCTTGTTTTACCAAGCGTTTCTTGTCAGGGGCGAAGAGACCCCTGACATTCCATGAAACAATCTCCATGGCTTCCCAAGGGAGGAGCCTCCCTTGGTCTTCTTCATAAAGTCTACCACGCTAATGATACCTTTTTCTTTTGCCTTTTCCTCCCTCAATTGTCTATGCAAGCACCCGCCTCTTCCCCTTTTAGTTTTGCCCAGCAGGACATTGGCAGACCGGCTAATAGCTCTAGGTTCTATAATGTCAAGAGCATCCACCGAGAGGAGGAAATCCTCCATCGAGGCTCTATCAAATTCAACTTTCGTGTCCGAAGCAGTCAATCCGCATTGTAAATTCTCCTCTGCAAAAATAAGGACATTTTGATGCTTAGGGGTAGAGCATTCCCCTTCCTCAAGAGAGGACGCAGGAATCCTTGGAGATGTCTTGATGATAGGCGTAACTGGTTTTGTAACCGTTTTCTGTGGTTTGTTCTTCGGAATCCATTTTTTAGCAGGCTGGATGAAGACCCTGCAATTAGCAACCGAATGTGATTTGAGTCCACATCTGGCACAAACCATTGTAGATGTTTCTACTTCCACTTGTTGTTTCCAAGAGCAATTCCCCCTTCTGAGAAGGATGAAATTCAGAACAGTTTGAATGTCCACAATCTGCATTCTAGCATAGAGATATGAATCGTTATCGATGATGGATTCATCCACTTCTATTAGAGTACCCTATGATCTAACAATACATTCCAGACTACGATCCCCCTAGTATTCTAAGGGCAAATTGTATAATCTAATCCAAATAGGGGTTTGATAAACCGCTAGAGGAGTGGGATCAAAATTCTGTTGCCAAGGTTACAAATACAAGTGGTACGGGCCCTTGGACCAGTTTTGCTTATTAAGGATAGTCTCTCGAGTCTCAGATTCTGCAAATATGACTATAAAGAAGCCTTTTGGGGATAAATTTGATGACCACATCCTGGCTCTAGTGGGTCAAGATCCATGCTCTGATTTCTTCCCTGCTCAATCTACCACCAACAAATCTACCAATAATTGTTGTCTTCTCCTAGAGCGAGGCATCTTCTTCAATCTCTTTGGGGATATTAATTTCAATAGTCTTGTCATTACGCTGGGCATCCTTTTTGAAACGCTCAGAAAGATTCCTATTGCTGAAAGGTGCATTCATGAAGTCCTGTGAGAAGACGTTCTTCCCCTGCCTGAAACGGCCTCCACTCTCCCCTCTCCTTGCCATTGTACTTACCTCCCTCTTAGAAACTTATCTTAGTCCATGTATTTTTCTATTACTTCCCTTTTAAAACTTTCTATCTCCTCTTCTATCTTTTTTTTAATCTCAAAGATATTTCCAAAGTGCTCTTTGTTCCATTGAAGGATTTTCATTTTTACTGCTCTTAATTTGGAAATGAAGCAAAATAATTTAGAACCCAAAAATTTCTCTTCCTTCCACCATTGTTCTATAATTTTGATAAGGATTTAATCTTTCATCCACATTTTTTCAAGTTTGAATGGGCATCTTTTGGGTTTACTTTCTTCATTGATTGATAATTGTACTAGAAAGTGGTTGGATCCTGAATTCAGAAGGATATCTACTTTGAGATTATATAGGAAGCCTTCACAATCGCCTCTAAAAAGAATCTATCAAGCTTTTCTGCAATATGACTGAATCCTTACCTTCTGTTATTCCAAGTGTAAGCTCCATTCATTGTCTTAATTTCCACCAAATTATTTTGGTTTACCCAATTTTTGAAATCAATTGTTCACTTTGATGCTGTCGAGATCCCTTCCCACTTTTCTGATGAATCTAATATTGTGTTAAATTCTCCTCCTATAATACATTTATGATTTGGGAAATTTCCTAAAAATCTGTCAATTTCTCTCCATACTTCCTTTTTGTCATTATTTTCTACGGGTCCATACACATAGATTGGAAGGAAGACTAGGTTGCTTCTTGTGATTTTGATAAGACCGCTCATCCAGTTCTCATTGTATTTTATTTCTTTCAAATGTGACCGATCTGGGGTCCCATAGAATTCCTAACCCTTTGGATGCACCTTCTGTAGGAACTCCTTCCATGTTCCAACTTCCTATTTTCTTCTTAAAAGATTCTATATATTCCTTATTCAGTTTTGTCTCTTGTAATATCATAATTTCTGCTTTGGAAGAAAAAATAAAACATTTTATTATATGTTGCTTGTTAGGGGCATTCATGCCCCCTAACATTCCATGTTGTTATCCTCATGTTTCTTTGGGAAGGACCTTCCCCTTCCCTACATTCCTTAATGTTGTAATATTTTCTTGGTCCATTGCTGACCCATATTTCAGTCTCAGTTTTGAGAGGGATTTCCTTCCCCCCTCTTAGCAGTTTTGGCATAGTTCAGACTTTCTTTTCCTAGATAAATCTAGGATAGACCTAATTTTACTTCTTCTTCCACTCTTTCCTCTACCAGATCAACTCCTTCCTCTACTGAGTGGTCCCTGTGGTTCCTTCTTCAACCTCATTTCCTACCTCTTCTATTTCCATCAATTTTAATATTTTCTCTATTAATCTTTTCTTTTCTAAACTATTTTCTTCTCTTTCATCCTCTTCATCTGAGTTTAAACTCATTGAATCATCTATTGCTTCAATTTATGTTTGGGCATCATTCTCTTCCCTGTCATATGTGACATTCTTCTCTTTATCACACATCATCTTTGTTTCCTCTGCAATAGTTTTGTCAATTACTCTATCTGAATTTCCTTGACATTGTTTTAAATTTTCATAAGATGGATTGATAAGAGAAAGATGCTTCTCAACTTCTTCTTGAAAGGTTATATCTTCTTTTTCTACCTCTACCTAATTTTATTCTTTTGAAAATGTTTTTTTTGCCTAATAGGCTTCCTCTAGAAGATCCAATTAGTTTCTTACCTCCTCCTTAAAGGAGTTTGCATACTCCAGTAATTGGTTTAAGGATTTCATATTTTCAGATATGCTTTTACTTATTTCTTTATGAGATATGGGATGATTTTTGTTAATTGTCATATTGATCTCAAGGGTTAGGGTTTCAATTGTGAAACTACCAAAATCATTGTTAAAAGTTATTCTAATTTTGTCAATTTTTGGGATTCTTTCCATATTTTTTTTTGTTTTTGCCCACGACTTTGTATTTTTTAGTTATTACGTTTCCTCTTAATGTAGGGGCATTTGAGGTTCTTGGCAAATCTGTGGCTATTACATTTTCAGTTTCTTTGGAGCTTAGTTGAAGGATGGAGTTCTCGGTTGGAGTACTCAGTTGAAGGCTGCCCGGTAATTGTGGTGGGTGCTCGATTGGAGGTGTTGGCTCACTGACGGCCTTAGTTACTTGTGTCGGTTCTGCTTCACCAAAGGGACTCAGTCACTGGCATTGGTTTGGTTTCACCAACAGGTCTCAGTGCCTGCTATTTTTGTTACTCAGATGTTTCACCGAGTAGGGTTAAGATGGCTCGATGTCTTCACCAACTGGTTTATTGTGGTTCGGTTCTGTTTCGCACCGAGTGGTCTATCTTTTGGTGTTCTTGCTCACCGATTGGGTTCTTTGGTTGGATCTATTGGCTGACTTATGCATTTAATCTGGGTCGTGACACTTATGTGGGATCTCTCTTTGGAGATTGCGTGGACCTAACTGGTGAATTTAATGACTGTTACAATCCGAATGGTGAAGAAAACATTGGGTGTTATGTTCTTAATGTCGACTTGTGTTTGTAATTTATTTCTTTTGTAATGTCGACTTGTGGTGAAGTTGTATAAATAAAGAGGTTTGGTTAGAGTGTTAAGAGGTAGAATAGAGTAGTAGAAGAAGAAATGGAAGAGTTCTTGTGATGATCTGTGAATCTGAGATAAGTTGAAGGAAATTGGAAGAGCTAGTAGCATGTTGACTTAGGAGGCAAGAAGATTGCCTGGTGGATTGCAAGCACAAGTTTAGATTCTATCTTGGAGTTCCTACCAGGTTGTTGTGTAGTGTGTCACATATCTGAACTAGTTTGGAAGGTGGAGCTGAAGCTTGCAGTGAGTTGTATGTATTGGCAAAAGGTAGATGGTTTGATGCTTCCCAAAGATCTCAGTGATAGATCTTAGTGTGATTTCATTGTAATTGGCTGTAACTGGGAAGGCCTTACAACCTGACATGTTGCATGTAATTGAATCTAAAAATGAATATAAATTGATATGAGTTGCTATATCCTGTGTTGTTGTGTTTCCGTTGTGTTTTTCTTATTGTTGGCTGCAAGTTTGGACAGTCCTTTATTGGATCCTCTAAGCTTGACTGCATCAAGTGGTATCAAAGCCGGTTCGTTTGGTCTGGGAGATTGGTTTCAGATCTGGATTCCTGAACTTGTCTGCCATGGCCTATTTGTTCGTGAGGTGGCTAATGGTAGATATACTTACAACAACTTGGAGGTTGTCACAAGGTGGTCGGAATTGGATTTGTTGCAGAGGGTTTTTGAAGATATTGGAAGATGCCTATAAGAATATTGGTCCCTAGGATGGTTGATTGGATTGTTGAGGATCTGCTAGTTGAGATCCGTGGTGAGATGAAGAAGCTAAAGACTGAGGTCTTGGAAGAGATTAGGGTTGCTTTTTTTGATCTCGGTAACCTTAGATCTATTGGTGTTGTTGAAAATTGGGCAGAGGATTTGATAGCTTTGCTGATGGAGAATTTTCACATGTAGAGGAGAAGATCATGTGCAAACTTGATAGAAGGCTTAAGGAGTTAACTGATCGGTTGGCAGAACTGAGTGTGTGTAATGTCTATTGGCATTTTCCAATCAGATCGAGACTTGTTTGGCTGGTGCAAAGTCTTGTTCGGAGGAGGAAGGAGCAAGTTGATGTTGCAGTTGCAAAGGTAGTTAGTTTTCATACTCAGATGGATGGATCTGATATGGAAATTGTAGAGCATCTTGTTGTTTATGATGAGATTGTTGATGAGAATGAAGAGTTACCTTTTTATAAGGGCATTGATGTTGAATGTTTTTCTGATCGGTATAAGGTTGTGGATGAGACTGGTGAAGATGGTGTACATCTTGATATGTGGTTTGTTGATAAGCTTGAGTGCTTTGACGAGATTACTATTGCTGGCAGTGATGTTGGAGAGTTGTAGACTGACTTGGTTCAGTTGGGTGTGCTTGTATGGAAGGAGGAACCGAGTTTCCTTGGCAGAAATGGATATTTGGGAATGAAATTCTTGGTGATGAAGAAGGATGACTGGTTGAAGGATAGAGGAGGTGGAATGCATGAAGTTTATGACTTCTTTGTGGATGATGAACCGATGACTGGAGGTGATTCAGTGTATGGCGATGAGTGGTATGAAGAACTTGCAGATCTTGTGCTTGGGTCTATTAGAGGTGTTGGTGCTCAAATCAATAGATTGGATTTCCTATTGACTTGCCAATCCAATGCTGGGAAACCCAGGTTATTTGGCCAACTAACAAGGTTTCAACCAAGACAAGGCTGAACCTTATGCAATTCTAGCTCTGCAAAACCAAGGCTGGTAAACCTATACCTTAGATTTATCCTCCAAATCTCAAGGCTTTTTCTAGTAGATAAAGTATACTTCAAACTTCTTTCTCTCAAAATATGGCAAGGTACTTGAAAGAAATCTTAATTGAAAGTAGGGTGTCATAAAATGCTAACTGAAATACTTTAATTTATTAAGAGAATGTTTGTAGATATGAATGTGAATTGAAAAGGACAAATGGATAGAATATCACAAAACTATGAAAAATGAACTAAATAACCATAATCCAATATGTATATAGACCAGTGCCTTATTCTATCATGGGCAATAGAGTCAAAATCATCCCAATCCTATGTACAACCTTAGAGATAGTTTACAAGAAACATATTACTTCAAAGGTGTTATGAAATGAGCATAATTATAACTTAAGATAAATTCACAGTTATCTCAATTGCATATTATTTTTCAAATGACATACCGATTTATTGTGGCCACAACCAATTGAATTTAACCATGCAAGATGAAAAGACCAATTGACAATATAAACCATGAATTTAATCAAGAGCATGCAACATCAAACTATCACTTTGAAGAAAATCTATAGATTTTAACTAAGGGACTAATTAAAAATGAAAATGAGTCAATTCCCACATATGAGAGAAAAATGGGACTTATCTTTATTGATTTTTGAAAAATGATACATTTAGGTCCATGTTACAGTTGTTGATCAAAACTATCCAATCTGCCTATAGTAACCTTGATCCTTAAAATATCCCCGTATTGATCTTGGTATCCTTATTTATATGAAGTCCAAAGGATGCGAACAAGCTTCAGATCAACATGTTTGTTCATAACTAATACCTAATCCTAAGATCAACAACTGGATAGTTACAATTACTTTTAAGGAATGATTTATCATCCTTGTCTAAACAATCAGTTATCAACCAATTAGGTTTTATGATAGTAATTGGATTAATAAATCCTTTGTAGTTTGTCTTGAATAATAATATCTCTTCATATGATCATTATGGTGCTTCGACCATATGCTTATAAAAAATAATTGCTCTTGATAATGGATATATTTCCTTGCATGTCGAATAGTTTCATCATGTTGATAAGAGATGTCGACATCATTAGTCACCCTCTGGTATCCTTCATCTTCTTAAAAATTCCTCCAAGTATGTCGGCATGTATCCTCTTCTAACATCTCGCCAAAGTCAATTTATTTAGTCGACAGATGACTCCATGCTTTTCCACCTTCAAAAACCTTGCATGTCGATGACGTATTAATTAAGTATATGAGACCCTTGTTAACATAAAATATGTCTAAAGAAATAAATATAAAATAGAACTCCTTGTTGACGTCGTCGCCCATAATTTATAATCCTCTGTCTGTTGAAGACACGTGTCATCATTGCGTAATACCTTGAGCGATAAAAGTATTGCATCTTTGTTTTTAGGCATTACGCCCACCGTTGATGCTTCCCAAGTTTTAACATACGATCATGTCTTTCATAAGCGGTTGGCCGAGGACGCGTGTCGTTATGGCGCATTGCCTTAGAGGTTAAAAATCACACATCTATACCTTTGAGTCATCGCGCTAGCCGTAGATCCCCACCAACTTAACTGCAGATTAACCCTTGACGCTATTGTTAATAGTCGGTCACCTTTAAGGCTCGGTTAAATTATCACAGTCGATTAAAACCACGTGCTAAACGATGAGGCTTTTAGTAGCTCGTATTTTAATCTAGTCTTGTAAGTTGATGTGAAACCCTGTCATCCTGTCCGTCCAATTATGTGTTGCCACCTATATCCTCACTGTCATATTGCCCCAGGCCTCGGTGGGTCTGGGACACGCATCAACATTGCATGTTCCCTTAAGGTTAAAGGTTCTACATCTTTTGCTTTGAGTCATTACGCCAACTATAGATCATATCCAAACTTTAGCCATGTGTCATCCTTTTTACCGCTTGGACTTCAGTGGGACCGGGACACACGTCAACATCACGCGATGTCTTAACGGTAAAGATTGTCCATCATCTGACTTTAGGCATAGCGCCAGCCTTCGATTTTAGTTTGAAGATTAATTGGACATATTTGCATAAAGAGACCACAAAATACATGTAACAAATACAAATATGAATTCAAATTTAAAAATGCAGGCCGAGGAATACATGAACTGAACCCTGGCATAAATAATAAGATAAATGCATGAATTAGCAGGATAAATGCCCAAGTTAGAATATTTGCAAGCATAAACTATAAATGAAAGACATAAATAATGAAATAAAAGGATAAATTAATATAAGAAGGGCATAGAATATGCTTTCTTGAATTGTTTAAACATGTCCTTATGCTTATAAATCTTGGGTTCCACCAAGTGGATTGGATAGCTGGTCTATTTCTGAGCAGAGATTGTGGAGATCAGAGAAGGCAGGATGTGTTGGTGTAGATGTTGTTGTTCTTAACCTTGAGAATGTGGAGACCAATGGTTAAGATGAGCTGGTGGGTTCTTGATTTTCTTTTGGAGTCTAAGTGTGGGACACACTTCTTTTGTTACCCTGGGTGTCTGATGCAGGGGCATCTGAGGTTCTTGGAAAATCTGTGACTGTCATATTTTTGGCTACTTTGGAGCTCGGTTGAAGGATGGAGTTCTCGGTTGGAGTACTCGGTTGAAGGCTTCTTGGTAATTGTGGTGGGTGCTCGGTTGGAGGTGTTGGCTCACCGACAACCTCGGTTACTTGTGTTGGTTCTGCTTCACCAACGAGACTTGGTCTCTGGCATTGGTTTGGTTTCACCGATGGGTCTAGGTGCCTGCTGCTACTGTTGTTCGGTTATTTCACTGAGTAGGGTTTGGATGGCTCGGTGGCTTCACCGACTGGTTTCTTGTGGCTCAGTTCTTTGTCTCACTGAGTGGTCTGTCTTTCAGTGTTCTTGCTCACCGACTGGGTTCTTTGGTTGGATCTATTGACCAACTTGTTGGCCGACTTATGCATTTAATTTGGATCATGACATTTATGTGGGATCTCTCTTTGGAGATTGTGTGGACCTAAATCTGGTGGATTTAATGATCATTGCAAGCCGACTGGTGAAGAACACATTGGGTGTTGTGTTCTTAATGCCGACTTATGTTTGTGATTTATTTATTTTGTAATGCCGACTTGTGGTAAATTTGTATAAATAAAGAGGTTTGGGTAGAGTGTTAGGAGGTAGAATAGAGTAGTAGAAGAAGAACTGGAAGAGTTCTTGTGAAGATCTGCGGATCTGAGATAAGTGGAAGGAAACTGGAAGAGCTAGTAGCATGTTGGCTTAGGAGACAAGAAGATTGCTTGGTGGCTTGAGAGCACAAGTTTAGATTCTGTCTCGGAGTTCCTACCAGGTTGCTATGTGGTATGTCACAAATTTGGAATAGTTTGGAAGGTGGAGCTAAAGCTTGCAGTGAGTTGTATGTGTTGGCAGAAGGTAGATGGCATGATTCTTGTAGAAGATCTTGGTGATAGACCTTAGTGTGATTTCATTGTATTTGGCCATAACCGGGAAGACCTTACAACCCGACATGTTGCATGTAATTGAATATGAAAATCAATATAAATTGATATGATTTGCTATATCCCATGTTGTTGTGTTTCCGTTGTGTTGTTCTTGTTGTTGGCTGCAAGTTTGGACAGTCCTTTATTGGATCCTTCGAGCTTGACTGCATCACCTCTAATGGGGCCTTTGAAGAATTCAGGTTTAATGAAAGAACCCTCATGCTTTGTAATTAATTCCAATGGCTCTGGATATTTGTAATCATTATATGTGTTTATTAGCATTTTAACATCTCCCGATTGATGGAAACTTTCTAGATACTCCTATGAAATTGCCCAATGCATTACCAATGGCTTCTAGGTTTTCTATATGAAGAAATTCTACCACTAGATGTCGTATTTTGATCTATTTTAGAATTTTTATTAGGTTTATAAGATTTAGTGTTAAAACACGCTTGCCAATCTAGATAATGAAAACTGAATCCTTTAAATTAATGGTTCTCAATACAATATTTCCTTTTTAGCAATTCTTCTTTGCAATCTATGAATACAAAATTATCTTCTAGGATATAAATACTTACCTGGTTTGAAAAGCTCCATTTCCACCAATTTATAATTTTGTGGATGGGTTAAGCTGATCCACTCTATGTTGCATAAAGACCGTATTTCCTGCAATGATCCCATTTAGGGTTCATTATATTCCTTGTAAAGATAATGACTTTATAGTCTATTCTTCAATTTTTCTGAGGATTGACAGTATTTTTGGCCCTAATTTCTCCATTGCTTGACTGCCTTCATGGAATAGGATTGAATCCTTATAATTTTCTATTCATTTCAATTATGGAATGGGGAATCCTGGATCGGAGCTTCCCAGGAGAATAAGATTTTAAAGTTTTCTTCTCCAAATTGTTGTATAAATTTTTGGAAATCCTCAATGGCAGGATTACTTGGAATGATATTATTCTGATTCTTTCTCCCATGAGAAAAGACCCTTGTTCTTTCCTAGTGCAAGCCCAAAGGGATCTTGTTCACCCTTGTAGCAACTCTAGGTTGACCTTGAGGAATATTGTTCGCCCCTATGGCTACATGATGTTGATCCAACATTTGTTTATGGGCATTTTCATATCTCTTTGGTCTGTGGAACTTTACCACTTGCCATTCAAACCCTTCTGATGAGTTTTCCAGGGAGCTATGTTCCTAGCTCAATTTTCCTCTACATGTTCACATTTTCGCATATTCAGAGCATATCAAATAGTTTTGTCGATGCTATATATTTTTGTGTCAGTCTTCCTTTGTAAAGAATTGATTTTAAAATTATGAATCAACGTCTTTTGGATAGTTATGCTTTAATAATATTAAAATTTTATCGAATTATATAACTTTTTGTAATTTGTGTATTTTGGTCAAACTAAATGAAATTATTTTAAATTTTTCTTTGAGATCAAAATGGTGCATTAGAATATCAATAACATCAATTACAACAATGGCCTAAAGATTGATGACAGAGGTAGTATATTTTAGAAGGTTGTTTCTTCTCTTATTGAATTCGATCAATTGCCCACCTTTTAAAATAGTTTCCTTGATTTCTCTACCATGAAATCAACTTTTGATATTTCCTCAGATTTGACTTATACGTCCTTATACCTTAGACATTGAAAGAAGGAATTGTTTCTCTTTTTATATTATCCTTTTGATGTAAAAAATACACACTTTCTTTCCACTCTTCTTTAGGTTTTTCCCATTTTTCAATCTTATATATGAATCTATTTGATTTGGTCATTAGTTGAGAACTTGATAATCTTTACCCTCCATTCGATTTCAACCGTTTATAATTTTTTTCAAGGCTTGTAATTTTTAGATTGAACCATGTGATATAGTGTTGTTTCTTAATTGTGTTCTCCCTCGACATTATTGCTTCATATTTTTCATTTACTTAGTTTTTTACCCTTATTAAGGTTTGAGCATTCATTTAGGCTAATATTCCAACAAATCATCCATTTTTTAAAATTATCTTCCATTTATTTTTTTTCCTTTTAGACAAAATCCTTCATCTCTTGCAACCCTAAGGTTCATATCAAGCTTCATATTTTCTAAGTAACATTATAACTTCGTTATAGTAGCTTCTTTCAAATGAAATGTTCCCATATCTATAAGGATACTTTTGTAGAGGATTGAAACCTTAATTTTAAAACTATTTGTGATTTACACTTTTAGATCATTTATATTTGTCTCCATTTCAAATTAAAAATTCCCCGAGAGACTTTACCTTGCAACCATATAACACTATAGACACATGACAAGTAAACCAAATAGGACCTTGGTAGTCTTCCAATCCTTACATTCTTGCATGTATTTTGAAGTGAAATGCCCATTGTCCTCTCATCCTTTTCACACTACACTATCCCAACAAAGTTTGTTGCGAAAGTTGAGACTAAGATAATTATATTCAACACCACTTTTCAAGAGTCTCTCCTTCAAATTGGCACTTGAAAAGTCTCTTGTTCCTTTTCAAATAGAGAATTATATTTTGGTTTTGTTGGTGTTCACCCCCATCCCAACGTCTTTACAAAAAGATCTTTAGAGCATGTAAGCGATCTCTTGAATCTTGAGTTGTTTTTCCTATTAGAAAGTTATTGACATAAAGAAGGAATTTCACCACATAGTTGGTCAAATGAACCTTCTTCCCCTCATTTTTTAATCTAGTCTTCTAGCTTGTCAATGTATAGTTCCTCCATTTTATTGTAAAATTTATTCTCTAGTGCTATAACAAATATCTTCTTAAAATCCACAATATAACAATACACAATTTTTTTCTTCAAAAACCTTTTTAAATACAAGTTTAATGACAAAATCCATATTATAGATATTAAATAACTTTGAATTCAAATCTTTTAAAATTAAAAAAATTTAATTGTTTGGATTTAAAATCTACCCCTTGGTCTCTTTCCCTATTGCTCCAACTACTAATCTCGCATTCTATGATATAAGGAACTATTTACATCTCCATTTTTTTAAAGAGAAAAATATTGAGCTGGCGGTCTGGTCTTTCGACAAACCATTTTGATTGACATCACTGAAAATTTCTTTCACATCAGGTGCCACTGATGACAGGGAAAAAATAAGCCTCCAGCTAGGATTTTTAAGGTACTTCAAAAACAGAAAAAAAGAAGTTGAACGGATTAGCTTGATAAACTGATAAATAACTACCTCCAAAAATGCATGCGTTCGGAGTATATGAATGGGTGCACTGATGTAGAGTTAATGCGGTGCACTAATCATCAATAGCAGCACAATATAAGAGAGCAAAATGTCTTTGCCAGCTTCTGGTGTTGTGGAGATCGATAACGAGAGAGGCTTTTACAAAGTTGATGACCGAATATGGGAAGGTAATATTTTTCAAGTTCAAATTCTTCAAACAATTTTATTGATTTTCTTTTTATTTTCTTCATAAGGTTTCAAAAATTGTTTTCTTTTCTTTTGCTGCGTTGCAGTTGGACGGAATTACAAACTAGTCCAGATTATTGGGTCTGGGGCCTATGGAGTCGTCTGCAAAGGCCTCCTCAAGGCAACAATGCAAACTGTTGCCATAAAGGTAATCTCGATTCTATCTTATTGTTATTTCTTGAAGCATGCAAATGAAAAATCATCTAGCCATCACAAAACCAGAATTTGGAGTGCGTTACACTATAAAACTCTTCAACTTATTAGTGGAACGAACAATGCAGTGTACGCACATTATTTTTTTAAGTGAAACCTGGTTGCTGTCAACTCCCCTTCATTGATGACTTTGACCTTTGGGCATATATTTTGTCATTCTGTAGTGTAATAATACCACATTCATAATAATTGTGAATAGCGAGGGTTTATGAAGTATTTGATTCAGACAATGCATTTCCAAGGTTAGATGCGATTCCAGCGAACCCTTTTCCAAGATTTGGATGTGATTCAGTGCTGAGAACCTCCTTTTTGGTATAATATTGACATTGAACGTCTAGAAGTTTTGTTAAGAATTGGATTTTCCCAAACTTTGGAGGTTCAGTGTCAAATGCCAATATAACTAAGATCTTCTTATACATTTACATTGCAAACTGTTACCTTTGGGTTGTCCTAGTGGACACCTTTCAAGTTAAATGTAAAACAATAATTGTTCTGGAAAGTGGTAGAGCTCTTTTTGTGTCTATATATTGTATTCTCAAGGAAGAAAATAATTTTCCTTTAAGCAGTGTTGCTGGTTGCATGTTTATCAATTTTAAAAGTTTGAACATAAATCTTTTAACCATAACTTGTTTGGGTCAGCCACCTAACCAAACTCACTGCCGGCCCTAGTATAACTAACACTGATATTAATGCTACCAATCAAGTCCCCCAGGCTGGGATGATGGTTGGGTGGGGGCGCCCTACTGCATCTAGTGGCCGTCTCTCTCTCTATTTTGGCTGGTTGGTTCCCTCTGTCCGGCATCGGGCATTGGTAGTCTGGGTGGGCTGATCAATCAACTTGTCAGGGTTCCGAGTAACTTCCATGCTATAATGAGTATTTCTTATCCTGCATCTAACTGCAGTTTGTTGTCTTATTCTTGCTCCTCATCATTCCCTCTTGCTTCCTCTTCAGCATTGGTCAAAGTGTTCGCAAGAATCACCAAGGTGCTGACCATCTAGACCATAACTCTCTTATCCTTCTTCACGTCATGACAAAGTAATACTGTACTTCAATAACTCATGAAAGATGAGATTCCTAGCCAATATGACACTCTAATAATCACACTGAAACACAGTTGTACCCTGCCTGAACCTGATATTTGAACACAATCCCTGTAATTAGATTGGTTCCCTACAAACATGAGTAGTTGTGATATACTCTGCCACTGTAGTTGGAAGACTGACCACAACCTGTCACTCATTCATCCAACTAAATGCACCTTTGAACAGGGTAAATACAAACATTGGTAGACCTCCTGCTGTCTACATATCCTGCCAATTTTCTTTAGCAAGTCCAAGACCATTGACTTACTGTAGAAATTCATTGTAGTACCAACATGATATAAAATTACAATCTGCTACGAAAGTTCCAACATTCTGTGAAAGTTCAATCTGGCATTGAAGTTCCAACATGTCAAAATCCTACCTGCGATTAAGTTCAAACATGTTGAAGTTCAACCTTCTGTTGATGTCTCAACATGTTGTCAAAGTCTAGTACTGCAAAACTTTCATGCTCTTGAAATGCCAACATGTTGCCTAGTTCATTTTTGACGAAAGTTCCAACATGCTACAAAGTCAACTTGCCATTGAAGTTCCATCATATTGTCGAAGTTGAGTGGTGTAGATATGCTTTGTTGCTAAAGTGTGGACATATTGTTAAAGTTCATTTGTGGCTGAAGTTTCAACATGTTCTCAAAGTTTAGTATCATTGAACTTTCATACCCCAAAGTGCCCTTAGTCACAAAGCATGCTTGTACTTCTCAAATTCATCATCAGAAACATAAGAAGACAAAACATAAATTAGAATACATCTAAAAATTAGGCAGGCCTGATCTATTAGAACATTATCTGCTGAATGAAACTCATTGAGAGTGGGGGTGTGAGATTGTTCCTCCCACCCAGAATCTCCCTTGAGTCACTCTCCAAACAATTTCTTGTTCAAGTCTATGCTGAACCCACATTTAGCTTCAACTATAAGCTGCTTGGTCTTTATGTTAAATGTTTTTGAGTGATTCATTCCATTACAACACGTTATCCCTGATTGTCCAACAATATGGAGATATCTAGCCTTACCCTAACTATCTAGCATCAATATGTTCACAACCAATCTCATTCCAACTGAACTCCAATTGTAATAGTATAATATCCAGGAGCTCTCCAAGGCAAACTAAATTCTGCAACAATAAGATGAAGCCAATTCACTAGGTGTTTCACCAATTCACTATGCTAAAAAACTTAGAAGAATTCACAATTCTTCAAGCTTGAAATCTGAAACCCTTGTTTCAATTTCTTCACACAAACAAAAGAAAATGCACAAGTGATAGAATGAATTTTGATTTCTCTCCAAGACTTTTTTATAATATTTCACCATGAATCTTCATTAGCAAGGCTCTTTAATGATTTTGATATTTGCTTTTATAATAATGAGTTGACTTTAAAATATATCATTAATAAATCACACTTTTTATCAATGAGTATTAATTACTCATTACCCTCAACATGGCCCCCACTTTATTATAAAGTTAATTTATAACTTTATAATATAACTTAAATAATTAACATCATTAAAGGTCATTAAATTATTAATAATAAATATCTCATTAAATACTCATTATTTTGATGAAAACCAAGCGTGTGTTAACCAAGCCTCTACCTCCAAAGACCCTCCCTAAAACTCTGATGCTCATGAAAATGGGGACATTACATTATGAATAGTGCCCTCAATGATTTCTGCTGCCTTAAAATCCTTAGCATACTTTGCTCAAATTATCTCTCTCTAATCAGCAGTGATCTCAACCAATGAGCACAAATGAGGCCTCCAAGAATGTGCATCAACAACTACATTTTTCTTTCCCTTAACAAATACATATGAAAATCATAGGCTTGTAATCTAGTCACCCACTTTTGTTTCTTGTCATTGAGATCTTTTTGGTTTCTGAAATGTTTGATGCTGTTGTGATCCCTTTTGGATGATGAACTTGCCCCCTACTAGATAATGTCTAAACTTGGCCAATGCATGCATGATGGTCAACATCTCCCTCCTTATGGCGTCTCAATGGTATTGGCCGCGACTTATACTGGAATGATGGCGGCTGGTGTTGTATTGAGATGGCTTGATGATTAAAGACCACGCCTAGCAAAAAATATAGACAACTCCTAACATACATCCAACAATCAACTCTCCCTCTTTGTGGCGTCAAACATCTTCATCCATGTAATCAACGTTGCTGGTTGAAGAACTCACAATTTGCTGGAAATAAATACCAGTTCAAAGTGATGGAAAAAACCAAATGAATTTACAATTCATTCCGCAATCTACAAACCCTTGCTTCAGCTCTCAATTCCGAAATCTCCCGAGTGTTTTTTAATAAAATGATCAAAGTTGAATCCCCAAAAGAATTCAAAATCCTCTTAAATGAAACAGGGCTGCTTGAGAAAGGCTCGAAAAACTCAGTTTCATCATGACACTTCTCATAACTTAAGCATTCTCCCTTCACTTAGGAGTTTTTATAAGTGAAAAATGATAACATTCAAATATATATTCTTCCTTCACTTATAACTCAAACATAAGGCAATATATTAACATTAATAAGTTAATGATTTGACTTTAATATAAGCCCACACATGTAATTAATTAAGACAACTTAATTAATTAATCATATCCGCTCCAAGCCAATCTGCATTGTCAAATCACTTGCCCGGACACTTTGCCAGAAATGGAAACTGACAGAAAAGGACTTACTATAAATAGTAAGCACTCACCCAGAGACCCTCAAAGCCAGTTATTAGCCCATGAGGGTCGCAATGATGGGCTAACAAGCATGTCCCCAGGCACCTGCTAAAACGGGGACATCACAATCCTTCCTCCCCAAGATTGCTTGTCCTTAAGCAATCACAATCCTGGGTGTTGAAGAATATCCTCTGACTCCCAAGTGGCATCCTCAACAGGTAAACTATGCCATTTCACCACGAACTCCTTGATGACTCGCCGATGCAAATGCCTCTCTCGGGTCTCCAATATAGCTTTAGGAATCAACTCCAACTTCCCCTCATCATCCAGGGGTGGCGGAATAGAAGATGGGACAACATGCCTGCCTAACGCCTTCTTGAGGTGTGATACATGTAAAACATTATGCACCCAATTGTCCTCTGGCAAATCAACCTCATAAGCAACCTCGCCTACTCGTGTAACAACACGGAAGGGGCCATAGTACCGAGGTTTGAGCTTCTTAGCTTCCCTCTTTTGAATAGATGACTACCTGTAGGGTTGCAACATCAAATAAACTATCACCAGCCTAGAAAGAGCGAGCAAATCTCCTCTGATCAACATACTGCTTTTGTTGATTCTGTGCTCTTTGAATATTATCCCGTGCAAGGTTCCCATATTGTCTTGATTGTCCTGTAGCAAATCACCTGCACTGGGAACTCTTCTATCCCTGAAAAGAAAATCCAAGAAGCTAGGAGGAGCATATCCATACAGAGCTCTAAAAGGAGTCATCTGAATAGACATATGGTGAGTGGAATTATAGCAATACTCACATAAGTAAATCCACTTCACCCAAGCTCTTTGCTGAGCAGACACATAATTCTGAAGATAGCTCTCCAACCATTTATTAACAATCTCAGCCTGACTATCAATTTGAGGGTGGTAACTAGTACTAGGTGTCAACTCTGTCCCACACAACCTGAATAAATTCTACCAAAAGTGACTCATGAATCGGCTATCTCGGCCACTCACTATATTCCGGGGTAAACCATGCAATCTAAACACCTCCCGAAAAAATAAATCTGCTACCTTCGTCGTTGGAAAAGTAGTTGTGATCGGGAAAAAGTGAGCATATATCGTTAGACGATCAACTACCACATAAATGCAGTCTCTACCCTGTGCTTTAGGAAAGTCCACAATGAAGTCCATAGAAATGCATTCCCACTTTCGCTCAAGAATGGGAAGTGGCTGCAGTAACCCCACTGAATATGTGTGCTCCTGCTTGTTCTGCTGGCAAACAAAACACTCTCTCACATACTGCTGCATATCATACTTCAAGCCTTTCCAAATAAATCTCTCCCGCACCTGCCTATATGTTTTGAAGAACCTCGGGTGACTAGCTAAGGGAGAATCATGGAAAGCTTTCAACACCACATGTCTAACACTCGATCCTGGAACCAAAAATACCCTCTCCTTGTAAACGATCAACTCATTTACAAAAGTATACCTGCTGTCCTGTATGGTCCCATCAATATAGCTAGCCGCCCACTGATCTCTGGCATAATCGACGATGATCAAGTGCCTCCAATCCTCAGATATCTTGGTCATGGCACATAAATGAGGCCTCCGTGAAAGCAAATCAACAACATTCTGAGTACCCTTGATATAAGAGATATCAAAATCATATGATAGCAGTTTGCTGACCCACTTGTGTTGCCTCTCATTAAGATCACGCTGTCCAAGGAAATACTTTAGGCTATTATGATAAGTTTTAATGCAAAACTTATTACCAACTAGATACTGCCTGAACTTAGCCAAAACATGCATTATGGCTAACATTTCCTTGTTATACACACTAAAAGCTCTCTCAGGACCCCTAAGCTTCCTGCTCTCAAAAACAATGGGATGGTGATCTTGGGAAAGTACAACACCAATGCCCTCACCAGAAGCATCACAATGCAAATCAAATGGCCTAGAGAAATCTGGCATCGCTAGAACCGGGCATGATGTCATAATCAACTTGAACTTCTCAAAACACTCCTATGCTTGAGAGGTCCACTCAAACGCACCCTTACGGGTCAAATCAGTCAAAGGAGCTGCATGTCGAGAGAACCCCGCTACAAATTTGCAATAGAAAGCACACAGACCAATGAATCCTCTGAGCTGTGTCAAGTTCCCTGGAGTAGGCCAATCTAGAATAGCACGAACCTTATCAAGGTCCATGCACACTCTGCACTGATAATATGACCAAGATACAACAACGCAGTCATCCCCAAGGAACACTTGGACTCCTTTGCATACAAGGAAGCCCTATCCAGAATATCCAATACTGTATCCAAATGAGCAAGATGTTCATCGATGTATAAGAATATCATCGAAGAAAACTAGAACAAATCTCTGCAGCTGACTGTGGAAGACCTTGTTCATAGTGGACTGAAAAGTGGCTGGGGCATTAGTCAACCCAAAAGGCATGACTAAGAACTCAAATTGTCCACAGTGACATCTAAAGGTTGTCTTCTCTATGTCCTCTCGAACTTTGATCTGGTGATAACTAGACGTCAAATCAATCTTAGAGAAGTAAGCTGCACCATGCAATTCATCGTGGGATAGGATACCTGTTCTTAATTGTCATCCGGTTCAGCATCCTGTAGTCAATGCACATTCTGAGAGTACCATCCTTTTTTTTCACCAAAACAACTGATGAAGCAAAGGGAGACTTACTCGGCCTAATATGCCCCATAGATATCAGCTCCTGAATTGTTTTCTCAATCTCGTCTTTCAGGCGCTTAGGGTGTCGGTAAGGAGTAATCATAATGGGCTTAGTGCCCTCCTCTAACTCAATAATGTGCTCAATGCCTCTGTCAGGTGGCTTGCTATGTTGTAAATCACTAAACCCTTTAGAGTGTTAAGCCCTGAGCTCTTGTATGTTAGGGTGATAAGCTGATTTCTCTGACTCATCAAGTGTGGGTAATATTTTGTACTTTGCTGCCCACTGAACTGCATCATGGCTAATGAGATGCTGCATACGTCTAAGTAAAATAGTCCTCATATTTTCCTCCCTAATTGCCTTAAGTATATGTGTCTTACCATTTATTTCAAACTTCATCTCCATATCCTTAAGGCTGAGATAAAATCCCTCAATGGAATGCAACCAGCTCATGCCCAACACAACATCAGTACCTCCCATGTCAAGAACATAAAAATCAGTTTTGAATTCATAATTATTTAATTTCATGGGAAGATCCAAAATCATTCTGTTACACTTCAGAGTGTAACCATCAACCACCTTTACTCTAATGCCTTCAAATTCCTCTGTTTGTATGCCTCTCCTAGACACCAATCGTGAATCTATAAAAATTATGGGTGGCACCTGTATCATTAAGTGTTTCTTGATCTAAGGGTCCTGTTACAGGTTTCTTGAAATCTGATCCTTCAATCCTTTTTGGAGCAGCCTTGTTGTCATATAGTGGATTAGATGGTTTAGGAGGAAACCTATTGTGGGGAGCTAAAAACTCCAAGTCTCTTGCTTTTTTCATAGTTATTTGCAAAGATGAAGGGTCAAAAGACTCAACCCATGTTAGCAACCTCGCCTATCCGTCTAACAACATGGAAGGGGCCATAGTACCGAGGTTTGAGCTTCTCAGCTTTGCTCTTCTGAAAAGATGACTACCTGTAGGGCGGTAACATCAAATAAACCATATCACCAGCCTGGAAAGAGCGAGAAAATCTCCTCTGATATGCAATGCAAAACACAATTTGATCCGAGATATTTAACACAATTCATATATCACCTTGAATTGGAATTTGAATCAAATGAAATCTGATAACAATATTATTATCCAATGCAAAACATTAAACGCCTTGAACCTAGCAATCTCCTTATGGCGTCTCCATGGTATTGGCCGCAGCTTATACTTGAATGATGGCGGCTGGTGTTGTATTGAGACAGCTTGATGATTAAAGATCACGCTTAGCAAAAAACATAGATAACTCCTAACATACGTCCAACAATCAACTCTCCCTCTTTGTGGTGTCAAACATCTTAATCCATATAGTCAACGTTGCTGGTTGAAGAACTCACAATTCGCTGGAAATGAATACCAGTTCAAAGTGATGGTAAAACTCGAATATATTTACAATTCATTCCACAATCTACAAACCCTTGCTTCAGCTCTCCATTCCGAAATCTCCGTGTGTTTTTATAAAATGATCAAAGATGAATCCCCAAAAGAATTTGAAATCCTCTTAAATGAAAGAAGGCATCTTGAGGAAGGCTAGAAAAACTCAGCTTCATCATGACACTTCTCATAACTTAAGCATTCTACCTTCACTTAGGAGTTTTTATAAGTGAAAAATGATAACATTCGAATATATATTTTGCCTTCACTTATGACCCAAACATAAGGCAAATATTAATAAGTTAATAATTTGACTTTAATATAAGCCCACACATGTAATTAATTAAGACAACTTAATTTATTAATCATATCCGCTCCAAGCCAATTCTGATCAAATTGCATTGTCAAATCACTTGCCCCAGACACTCTGCCGGAAATGGAAACGGATAAAAGATGACTTACTATAAATAGTAAGTACTCACCGAGAGACCCTCAAATCCAGTTATTAGCCCATGAGGGTCGCAATGATGGGCTAACAAGCATGTCCCCAGGCACCTGCTAAAATGGGGACATCACAATCCTCCCTCCCCAAGATTGCTTGTCCTTAAGCAGTCACAATCCTAGGTGCTGAAGAATATCCTCTGACTCCCAAGTGGCATCCTCAACAAGTAAACCATGCCATTTCACCAAGAACTCCTTGATGACTCGCCGACGCAAATGCCTCTCTCAGGTCTCTAATATAGCTATAGAAATCAACTCCAATTTCCCCTCGTCATCCAGGTGTGGCGGAATAGAAGATGGGACAACATGCCTGTCTAACGCCTTCTTGAGGCGTGATACATGAAAAACATTATGCACCTTGTCCACTGGCAAATCAAACTCATAAGCAACCTAGCCTACCCGTCTAACAACACGGAAGGGGCCATAGTACCGAGGTTTGAGCTTCTCAGCTTCGCTCTTCTGAATAGATGACTACCTGTAGGGCTGCAACATCAAATAACCATAGCACCAGCCTGGAAAGAGCGAGCAAATCTCCTTTGATATGCAATGCAAAACACAATTTGATCTGAGATATTTAACACAATTCATATATCACCTTGAATTGGAATTTGAATCAAATAAAATATGATAACAATATTATTATCCAATGCAAAACAATAAACGGCTTGAACCTAGCAATCTCCTTATGGTGTCTCCATGGTATTGGCCGCGGCTTATACTCGAATAATGGCGGTTGGTGTTGTATTGAGACGGCTTGATGATTAAAGACCACGCTTAGCAAAAAACATAGATAACTCCTAACATACGTCCAACAATCAACTCCCCCTCTTTGTGGCGTCAAACATCTTAATGCATATAATCAACGTTGCTGGTTGAAGAACTCACAATTCGCTAGAAATGAATACCAGTTCAAAGTGATGGTAAAACCCGAATGTATTTACAATTCATTCCGCAATCTACAAACCCTTGCTTCAGCTCTCCATTCCGAAATCTCCCAAGTGTGTTTTTATAAAATGATCAAAGATGAATCCCCAGAAGAATTTGAAATCCTCTTAAATGAAAGAAGGCATATTGAGGAAGGCTCGAACAACTCAGCTTCATCATGACACTTCTCATAACTTAAGCATTCTCCCTTCACTTAGGAGTTTTTATAAGTGAAAAATGATAACATTTAAATATATATTGTCCCTTCACTTATAACCCAAACATAAGGCAAACATTAATAAGTTAATGATTTGACTTTAATATAAGCCCACACATGTAATTAATTAAGACAACTTAATTAATTAATCATATCCGCTCCAAGCCAATTCTAATCTAACTGCATTGTCAAATCACATGCCCAGATACTCTGCCAGAAATGGAAACCGACAAATGATGACTCACTATAAATAGTAAGTACTCACCCAGAGATCCTCAAATCCAGTCATTAGCCCACGAGGGTCGCAATGATGGGCTAACAAGCATGTCCCCAGGCACCTGCTAAAAAGTGGACATCACATTTTAGACCACTTGAAAGCTCCCCTCATCATTAATTTTGTAAGTGGAGCATTCTATGAAAACCCCTTTACAAATCCTGGTAAAAATCATGTAAAAGTCACAGTGACCAAAGAATCCTTAAGTTGTGAGAGATTTGTAGGTGTAGGCCACTTAACAATAGCCTTGATCTTCTTAGTGTACATTCTCACTTTCGCTGCACTACTAATATGACAAAGGTAGATAAGTTTTGTCATGCCAAAGTCACACTTAGACTCCTTGGCATACAAGGGCTCACTCTGCAACATGCTCAGAACCTCTTGAAGATGTATCATATGCTCTTCTCGAGTTTTGCTAAAAATCAAGATATCATAAAAAATATTAACACAAACTCCCTTAAATGCTTTTTGAATACTTGACTTATACAAGATTGAAAAGTAATTTGTGCATTAGTCAATCCGAAGGGCATCACCACAAACTCGAAGTGACCAAATTACCATTTGTAAGTTGTCTTCTCTATATTGTCCTTCCTCATCTGATGGTAGCCTAACCTCAAATCAATCTTGAAAAACTAACAAGCTCCATGCAAGCTCATCTATCAAATCATTAATTTTAGGAATCAGATACCTATTTTTTATTGTCTTTTTGCTTAGAGCCTTGTAATCAATGCAAATCCGCATTGTTCCATCCTTCTTCACCAAAACCACTACTAAAGCAAAAGGTTTTGCTAGGTCTAATTTTGCACCCTACTCTAGGTCTATCACTTGCTCTATTGGCCTCTTAGGTATACTTTAGGTGGGATACATCGAAACACCTTGCTATTCTTTAATAGCAATTTTTGGATGATAATAATCGTTTTGCTGACCTGCAATTGGAGGCATGATGAGACATTCTGTTGCCCATTCCACCTGATAATGGCTAACCAAACGCTCCATCCTTTTGAAGGATAGAATTCTGGGACCCTCATCCGATAGGCATTTGAGTAGCATTTTCTTTCCACTTCATTAAAACTCCATCTCCATCATTTGTAAGTTGAAGGAGATCCCTACAAGAGATAACATTTAGTGTATCCCTAAACTACTGGCAGTGACATCATCCTTTTGGTTATTTATGTTGATTTGATCATTAGTGGTAGTTCACCATCTTCGATTCACAACATCAAACAAAATTTGTGCCAATCTTTTGACATGAACAACCTCGGGCTTCTGCTTTACTGCCTAGGTGTTGAGGTTTGTTAACAATCACATGGCATCTTTATCTCTTAGTCTGAGTATGCACGGGCTTTGCTAGACAAATTCAGAATTCAGGACTGCAAACCTGCATCTACATGTATGGAGTTTGGTCTGAAGTTGTTTGCCAAATTTGGTTCTCCTATTGAGAATGAATTTGCGTTCAGGCAACTAGTGAGCAGTTTGATCTATCTCATCGCCACTAGACCTGATTTAGCTTTGCAGTTAGTTACATATCCTGCTTCATGACAACTCCTAGTTTAGATGATTGGGCTGCAACAAAGCACATCTTGCGCTATGTCAAGGGCACTTAAGACTTTGGTATCCTCTATGGATGTACCAAAGATCCCAAACTCATCGGTTACACATATTCGAATTGGGGAGGCTTTGTTCATCACAAAAAGTCCACCTCAGGCTATGTCTTTAGTTTGGGCGCAGGTGCTATCACTTGGACCAGTAAGAAGCAACAGGCTGTATCTCTTTCCTTGACGAAAGCTGAATATCGGGGAATAGTCAAAGCAGGTTGAGGTAGTTTGGCTTCAAAGGATGCTTTCCGATATCCATATATTTTAGACATGCCTTTCACCCCTGCAACAATCTAGGGGTGCTCAAGCTTGCCAAAAATCTAATCTTCCATGAGTGCACCAATCATATTGACATTCATTGTCACTTCATCCAATAGTTGGTTGAAGATGGATCTGTGGATTAGCAGTATGTTCCTATAGTGGACCAGATTGCAGATATTCTCACTAAGTCCCTCCTTCCAGATAAGTTTGTTAAGTTCAGGGGGCTCCTTGGTGTAGTTGACAAATTGACCATTAAGGGAGGGTATTAGAATAATATCTTCAAATACCTTGTTTATTATTCTTTTAATGGTTAATATTGTAATTCTTGTAAATATTAGAATGTTTCTAATATTGTTTTTATTCTTTCGTTATTAGAATGCTTCTAATAACAACGATTGTTTCATAATAGAAACATCGTCTTTGTAAACTATAAATGAGCGTCTTTCTCATTCATTAATTTATCCAATATTTTACTAATTACCTGTGTAAATAGTTATGGTTTGTCATTCTGTAGACATTTAGTTCATCTAGGTTTTCCTGTGCCTAGTTAAGTGTTCTATGATAGATCTGATTATGTAAAAAGTATTTTCTAGTTTTCCATGAAGCTTATATGCTTTGGCTTGAGATTGAAACCCATTTACCTCAGTGATCTTTATTGCTTTAGTGTTTTGAAAAGCAACCTTTTGGGGTGATGACGATTTGCGAATTATTATTTTTATTTAATATTGGTACTTTAAAAATGTTTGTGATGTAAAATGTTTTAACTTCTTTTTCAGATTTAAGTAATCATTTTTATTGTTTACTTTATTTCAAGTTGCTCAACAATGTTTTACTTTTGTTATTATCTTTAAAGAAAACTGCATCTAGCTGTTCTTATGTTTCTTCAGATGCTAATATTCTGTATTTTTCAAATTGTATTCTTACACTATATTCACATCTTGAGCTTTTAGTTACAACTTTAAGATTTATTTGTTAGGTTCTATAAGATTGAAGTCTTGTATTGACATTTTCTTTGGTTTAACAGAGAATGGAGGATGTTTTGTCACATCATGAGCTGGCAAAGAGAGTTTTGCGAGAAGTTTGTATTATGCGTCGATTATCTCACAATAACATATTGTCTTGTACGTCTGCTTTGAATTTAGATTATCCATGCACAATATTTATTTGTTAATTCACATAGAATAATGATTTTATTTTTGACTAATACATGTTAGAAAAGAATGTTTATTAAAGAACACTGCAAATAATTACTTTTAAAATGTAAGCATAGAAAATAGATTGAGTGCTTTTAATTAAAAATAAATGATCTAGTTTTGGAATAATTTATATTTTCAAGGCATGTACTATCTTGACACCTTTCTCTTACCAAAGGAAATGGTGACATGAACCAAGATGTGCCATGCGTGTACTCACCTTGGCTATGCTAGCAGTACTACATAACTTCATGCATGCTGTAAACAAAAGACATCAACGTACCTTGGCGATCCATGTCATATTGTCTCAAATGTCACCTCGCTTAACTGCCGCCATGTTAGTAGGTCAGTGGCATCTCAGAGAACATTTTTGCTAGTGCCTAGCTCAACTGACTCAATCTCATTTGATGCACAAGTCCAAAGGGTTCTTCATACGTTAGGCTCAATGCCAAACCTTCTACATCATGCTACTTCAAACTGCAAGTCAAGACAGTTTGCAACACATCAACACACTTTCCATGCAACAGATACAACTACAATGAATCCAAATGTTGCTCTCATTAGTCTTTGATTTGTTGTTAGTGTTCTCATTTATACCTTTCAGTGTGACACCATAAGGAACAAATTCGCAATAGAACTGCGCTTAATATCAGAAGGGGAAGCTCTTTATAAACAAAAATTAACCTAATCTGCAGACTATTAAATTGCTATTTTCAATCTATACAATGTTTTCTAAGTAGTTCACATTCATGCTGAATAAAATAAATTTGACTTTTTCAAATTATTAGGACAAAAGGCTAATACACTTCCACAAAGACAGATTTTTATGCTTTTTGATTGAAATGAAACTTTATGATTAACTACAGACTTATGCTCTTTACTTAGAAGTAGAGAATTTAAAGTGCAAGTACTCAAGGATTGAATATATTTAAACAATAAACAGGACTTGATAAACCAAAAAAGTGGAATACATGCAAAGCTACCATCTTTAATTTACCTCATCAACAAACCAGACTGAGGAAGTGAATTCAGAGCTACAACTACGAACTTAACAACTACTAGAATATAAAGCTTTCACTAATTGTTAAGTGATACTTATAAAAATCACAACACTTGAGACAAAACACTTCAATGGTAATTTAGAAGAAAAATAGGCATGCTATATTCTATTGAATGAATATTGAATTTTTGATCAACAATTGTGAACCACAAACTAAGTGTGCAGAACACTTATTTATAATGTTTGCACAGCAATTGCATGAGAAAATAATAAAAACTAATTACGGATTCTACTCTAAGATCAAATTGTTTGCATGCAATGCAAGTTTCATTACAATATTCTCTTGATTAATTCTAAATCTGATCTTAGGCAATCTTTAGTTAGGTTCTTGATAAAGGTTACTACAAGCTAACAATATGTTTTCTAGACTCGTATCTTTAGCATGTGAAGAGATCTAAAAATAGGTTTTCTGGTAAAGCACCTTGGTCCAAAATTAGTTATAGCTAAAAATATGGGGGCTATAAATAGCTTTGGCTAAAAATAGCAAAATTAACAAATGGCAATGGAGTTGACTGTAACAAAGCTCTTACTTTGTTATGATCTTGGCACATCCGTTCAAAGACATTTTGAAACTTTGAATCTCAAAAACTTTATTCAACAAACCCTAGGAACAAAAAAAGTGCTATTTTGTACTGATAATCCCTAAAGAAAAATTGAAGACTATCTCAAGATTGGTAAATTTTAGTGTTACCCTGAGTTTCCGGGACGGGGATGGTAGGGGACGGGGGGACGCGTTCTCGGGACGACAATTTTTTTTGCCAAGTTGGGGGACGACAAGGGGCGACAAGTATATACATTACATTCATATGAAAGCATGCCATCTAAACATCATACTCATAGAACCTTAACATACAACATTTCAATATTTAAACTCAATACTCAATATGCATTCATAATTCAGAATTCATTGTCAATATGCATGTAATATTCAAATAAAAACATACAAAAATCGAAATACACATAAGAACATTAGTCGAAGTTCATTGTCAATAGAAACAAGAACAATAAGCCACCTTCCAAATTGAAGCACACCACTATCATTTAAGTTTGATATAAATTATCAGTGTACACATTAAACGCAAAGAAAAATAATCCTTTGTACATTAGTGCCAGTACATGAAATAACATTCTTATGAAATACTAACATGAAAAACCTTGGAAACTGTGTTGGAGTTGACTGTTGCAGGTTTGACATCGACTCTAGAAAGGGCTGCTACAGATAGTGAATCAAGTATGTCTCCCAATGCTCTTCTCACTCTAGACCACATTCTCCAACGATCTAAATTGGGGTTACACTGTTACTCCCCTAAAACTACACCTCCAGTTCATTGTAAGTGGACTGATATTAATACGAACAAGTTTTCTATAGAGTTCCAATCATGATATAGGTCTGTTACAACAAGATGGCACTTTGATGCAACCTCCACTTTTCACCAAATCTTCTACAAAGGACCCAAACCAGCACAAAACCAACCTAGCACTGATGTATTGCCGCAAAATGACATAAAGATGCATGTTCCAGATCTTTAATGCACTTTTCATACTTTCCCAAAACCTTGCATATAGTTTGCTATATGATTCTGAGTGTGTAACATGACCGTAACAACATTCTTAATTTAGCAATTCTTAATGTAATGTTGCCAAATACTAATCAGAGGACCCAAATAGTAGGAATTAACTACCAAACAATAATAAACATAATAAGACAAACTTGGAAGTAGGGGCCCACTTTAAAATTAAAAAAGAGGTGGTTTTATAAAAGAAAAATGTTTAAAGTGCTAATGCAGCCTATCCTATTGGGGACGCCCATCTGTTTCGGGGACTTCCAAGGCATCCCCAAGGCGTCTCCACCCATCTCGGGGTCTTCCAGCCGTCCCCCCAGTTTTGGGCGACGTCCTCGAGTTTTCAGGACATCCCCTATCATTTTTTCAAAATTGGAGACAGGGTGGGGATGTCCCCTAGCCGTGCCCCCATCCCTGAAACGTCCCCGTTCCGGAAACGGGGGGTTTTAGGCCAGAGACGCGTCCACGGGTAACACTGGTAAATTTGTCAGATTTGAAACCTTAGAAGAAAATGAACAGATGTATGGTGGTGATGACAATGAGTGAAAATTGTTTCTAAAACTCTATGTTACCTTGAAATCTTCAGAACTCTGAGTGCTATTAGAGATAAAACCTTGCCTAACAAATGACTTAACGATCTGTTGAAATCAGGCACCTTTTGCTAATATAATGAGAAATATTTCTGATTAGGTGATTTGATTGTTAATGTTCTGGCCTTTACGACAAAGATTAACGCATTGGACAAAGTGGCAATAATAATAATTAATATATTGGATATAGTATTGATATATTTAATTATGATAAAATCGGTTAGATAATAATAATAAATGTAAAAGGTTATATTTATTATTAAGGATTGATTTTAATAATTATATATGGAGCAAATAATATAAAAGAATATATTATTATTATGGACCCAAGTTGGCCAACTTGGGAGGCCAAGAGTTTATCTTAATAAGCTCATATATTAGAGCGACTTGGAGAAGGTAAGAAGCAACCAAAAACATAACGTTGCCTTCTTCCTTCAGCAAGATCTTTGGATGAGCTTATCTAGGAGCGAAAATACTAGCAACGAATTATATTTTGGAATAGACCTTTTAAGCTCTTATTCAAGGTTCAATTAGAGCAGAACTCATGGAGAATTAAGCAGCCCTAAAGGATGAATTAGTGCAGCATTCAAGGGCAAATTGTAGCAGCCCTAGAAGGGCGAACTTGGACAATATTGAGTAGATTATTAGCGTGAATTGTTGTAGCCCTAGAAGGGTGAATTTGAGCAAAGCTCCTAGAAGGGTGAATTAGGGTAGTCCAAGAAGGGCAAATTAGGATGAATTGAAGCAGTCCTAAGGTGTGCATCTGATAGCACATTAAAGACATTCAAAGGCAAATTCATAGCAGTCCTTGGAGGCATAGGTGCAGGTCGAATTCATTTCAAAGTCAGATCTGAATGCTGATTAGGATCAACCATAATTGGAAGAAGCTCCAAGTGGGCTAAATTCAACATCCATAGAAGTCACATTGGAGAAATTGAAGTCTGATTTCCGGGTACTATCTCTCCTTCTTTGTGATTTCATATTTATATCCTGTGCTTAGTGTTTGAAAGACTTCTATAGATTGCATATTCCTTGTGATAATCTCAAAACATTAACATGGTATCAGAGCCTAGGTAGAGTAAAAGATCCATTTTCAGATTTAGAAATTCAGTCTAACTCTTTCAAAACTAAGAAATACTATGACAGTCGGCGTTTGGCTCAAATAGTAATTTGACTTTACATCTTATTACATTTTATGAGGGTTTTGATTTGCATCAAGATCTAGGACTCTGATTATGCAAATTCATTGGTCCTTCTACGCCTAATATTGATTGGCTCCTATGTTGTGAAACCATCTCATAATTGGCTAGAAAGATATGGGTAAAATTGTGTCAATACATTCTTGCATGTTTTGAAACTATACGATTGACCTTCTTAGGG
>MU225720.1:4442720-4462565 GCA_018584345.1 Thuja plicata
AATATTTAATTTAAATAGTCACTTTTATCGTTATAACTTCAAACATTGAAATAATATACCAAATAAACTCGGAATCCCACATATAATAGCTCATCGGAAAGAGCTTGACAAAATGCATCTCATCCTGCCACTGAAAAATGAGGGCACTGCATCCCCTGTTGGCTTACTAAAAATAGTAAGTCCTCCCCAAAATCCAACAAACGAACTCCATTTGGCCTGTAATTAAATTTGACTAGGCCAAATAACCTCAGGATCCCCTTTGAAGTCCTGGTTAGCCCTCGGGACCGTGAAAGAATGGGCTAACGACTAATCAAATATGTCTGGCTCAAGAAGGGGACATTACAATTGCATATATTGATGATCATAATCATGTTTTGGAAACTTGGAACATGAAAAATATCAATGCTGACCAAGAATGCGATGTGGCCATCGACCACTAAAATCTTTGAAATCCCTTTGAGTATTTCTTTTTGGCCAATATCAGTTTTGATGTAAGTTTTCCTTTCAGTGAATTCTGAACTTCACGAGAAGAGTGGAGATTGGCGCACATTGTTAACCAACCATGTAATAATTACACGGGGAAACACAACATTTGAGAACAAGACACATTATTGGTTGTAATATGTACAACCTAGGTCATTTACCAGGTTAAAAACTTAAAATAGAGGAGTTTGAAAATGGTTGTAGGAAAATAAATTTTATATGGTTTACGGAAGCCAAGATTTGATGCTGTTGAACCTTTGGAAAGTGGTGCTGATACAAGCATCTAGAGATAGACCCCCTCCCACTCTAGTAGTTTGTTTCAGAGTTCAGACTATCAGACTATGGCTACCAGCCATCAACATTCCACATGAGGATGCGATTTTGTACCCTATTTGCATTTATATATATCTAGAGCTTGTTTGGTTTGTTTACTCATTTACTGACTCATTAGACACATCTCCTTATTGAATTTTGCAAAAAAAATGCATTTCTAATTAAATTTAAGCAATTTTTTAAGTTCCTGATATTTTCCTGGTAAGTTTTTGACTTATCTCTGATATTTCCCGATATCTTTTTTTGTGCCATCGGATAAGTTGTCGATAACGATATTTT
Source organism: Thuja plicata (assembly GCA_018584345.1). Lineage (NCBI taxonomy): Eukaryota > Viridiplantae > Streptophyta > Pinopsida > Cupressales > Cupressaceae > Thuja > Thuja plicata. The sequence continues at coordinate 4,443,816 of MU225720.1, forward strand.
GAACTATGATTCCTATTATAGTAACCTCTATTTTTGGCGGTTGGTCATAGCTTCGACTTCCTCTTAGCTTCAACGAGAAACATCTTCAGTTTCAGGACTTTTGGGGAACATTTTTATTTTTAGCATATTACTTTTTTAGTAAGTTCTATACTTGATAGGTCCCAGTGATAGTTCCCCTCAGTTTTAGAGAGCAATATCTCCAATTTCATGGTTTGGAAGGTTTTGGCTATTTTTAGCATATTACTATTTATAGAAAATGCTATTTTGGGAAACTGGTCTTAGTCTCTAGCTTCCCTCAACTTCAAAGTGCAAACTCTCCAATTTTATGTTTTCCTAAGGCTAGGAAATATTATTCTATCACTTCACTTAAATATTTTATAAAGTGACTTAATGATTTAAGTGAAATAAAGTGTTCAAAAGAACCCCCCACCTTTCTGCCACCACGACGCTGCCAAGACGGAATGATGTCCCCAGAATAGATGTGGGCATCAGAATAGACGTGGGGATGCTCAGGCATCCCTTGACTGTCTCAAGGACGTTTGTGCGTCCCCCATCAACAGATGGTGTCTTAAGTGGATTTGCACGCAAAAACATAAAAAATGTTGCATTTCCAAGGGAGTTCAAACACGTTAATTTTAGGAGAAAAATGCTTCAAAAATGAAGAATCGGAAAGCCACGCAAGAGGGAAAATGTGCTTGGTGGTGGGGGTGCTGCCTTGGGACTCCACCCCACAAGGGGTTGCCACCCCCAAACCCCTACTTTCAAATCTAAAAAGGAAAAATGAAATTGATGGGGAAAGCGCGTTGAATCAAGTTGATGTTTTTATACCCACTTTACTGAGTTCCAGTGATGTGGAGTTTTCCTTGAGGGAAGACTAGAGGCCTTCCTTCACTACATTTTTACATTTTGTACTTGTTTTTATATCATGCTACTCATTGTAATCATCTTTATGATATTTTTGATATAATAGAAATCTTCCATTCGCTGATTTGACAATTTCATTTATCAAATTGAAATTTTATTTAGTATTCTAATTTCTAATTAGTAATTTGATATTCATTGTTCATTGTTCAATGTTCAAGTATCTAGTATTTGGCATTTGCAATCATGCTATTTTAGTTCTTATGCTATTATACATATTTTCATAACTAGTATTTCAAGTATTATATGTATAGTATATAGTATATATAGCACTACCCCCCGCTGTCCCCAAATTTAGGCCCTTTGTCCCCCGTTCCGGAAATTGTCATGAGCCGTAATTGATATATATATATAATATAATTTTATAATACACACATAATTCATTCAATATATATATTATGAGAGTATGAATTTATAATTAATTCCTTATTCCGTATATAAGAATACATTAGTCATTAATATAAATCAATGTTATAAATAAATAATTAATATACAGATAATTATATTAGTATATATTTAAATAATACCAAATAAATATGTTAAGGATGTAATGGATAAATATTTCCAATATACAATTCCTTAGGAATCTTGATGATGCGTAATCGACTTCATATAGTCTAAAAGGATTATTAAAGCCATAGCACGGTGGTCAGCATAATACGTATTTTAAATTGTGCCCGATCAAAAGATGTTAATATCCATTTGGCATAATAAGTTTAATTGTGATATTGCTATCAGGATTCAACTGTGTAGTTTTTGAGTCAAACTCATTGACCCATAATTCATGAGTAGTGGTTCACATTAACCCATCTCTCATGAGAATGAATGGAACACTTAGCACTCATTCTCATGAGAGATGGGTTAATGTGAACCACTACTCATGAATTATGGGTCAATGAGTTTGACTCAAAAACTACACAGTTGAATCCTGATAGCAATATCACAATTTGACTTGCTGTGGAAAAATATCTCCTACTTATAATAAGTTTATGCAATGATTAATATATGGCAGCAATAACAAACAAATAAAGGAGGCAATAAATAAATAGTTAAAAATATTAATTGAATGAGTTTTCTTGGCGGGTGCGATTGATATGTTGTTTCCATTAACAAAGGTTAATTAAATAAATAAAGGCCAGTCTCCTTGTAAGAGTCACCTCTCTTGAGAAGGCACATTAGTTGGGAAATGACATGTCTTTTAGACATATATAATACCTTCAACACTTATGCTCACAGGATAGGCCAGTCAAGGACTATCGAAAGATCAATAAGGAAATTATTATTTAATTTTGGTATTCAGAAAGGAATAGATATCAACAGTGCTCGTTAAAAGAGATTGCATATTAGGACTGGCAAGTATTATGTGACAACATACTGATATGCTGTAACTTATCTATGAATCAATACTCAATTACAGAATATTATATCTATTAGGAATAAGGAGCCAGTGAAGGGGCCAGTATATATATATATATATATATATATATATATATAGTGTATATATATGTGTATATTACATATGTATACATTTAATATATTATAAATGTTTCTGATTAGTTATTATTAACAGATGCCTCAATATATAGAGAGACTATTTCTGATTATCATTATTACATATATAAATATTGTATATATTCATACATATATTTTCTCATTCATTATAAATATATATATTATATATAATATAACATGAAGGTATAAATATATATAATTATGATCTTATGATCATATATATATATATATAGGAATAAGAGATTATATAGTCTATTATATGTTAATAAGGATGATATCAGAATCATAAATTCATATATATTTATACACTCAGTCCTATTACTATTCTAATCTGAGAGAGAAGATGTAATGTTACCAAGGAGGGTCTTGTATAAATCCAAGCAATGGATCTTTGTCCCAAGATAGGGTAGGGGTCAGCGTTCTGTAAGCCTTTGTGATACGGACCCTGTAAACTTTGAGGGAATCCATTGATAGTGGTATCTAGGCAATTTGGTTAACACCTACTCCTTCTGTCTTGAGCTGGAATAGTAAAAAGGTTGGACATGAGCATTAAATATAACTTAAATCTAATGAGATAAATGATTTATCTTACCAGGGAACATTACAATTTAAACCCTAATTGAGAAATTTAGGATAAATCAATTAAGGTCCCAACAGGAGGAAACTCCCGACATCCCCCCGTCCCCCGTCCCCAACGGGTGGTAGAAAACTGACTTGAAGTTGTTTTTAAATGAAATATTAAAGGGCTAAAATTTACTATTTTATTATTTGAGTTTCCCTAATTTGGTGTTGCCCTAACTTTTCAATGAAACTCTATAAAATAGATTTTAGCTATCATTCTTGTTATGTTGAATATTGTGAAGATAATAATATACTGCTGGAGTGAGCTCAAGGAGTTCTTTTTTTTGGTTAAGGACAGCAACCTCTTTTTGTCTTGTTGGTTTTGGTGGTGAGAGACCCACCCTAGCTGGTTGGTGTTCTTGGTTCAAGATTTATAGTGATTTTGGCTTTGTGGGTATTTTTGGATTTGAGAAAGATGAATATATTCTTATGTGTTTAATGTGGGTTTCTTCGTTTTGGTGTGGTGTGAGTCCTTTTAGAGTGCTGTTTAAGTTTGGTAATGGTCGGATGCTTTTTCTGAATGTTGATGTGATTTTTTTGAGTAGTTGGGAGCAACTTTGGCTCATATTACAGTGATCATACCGGTTATTATTCTAGGTATTATTTCTGAGTATTCCTTTTTACTGGATGATACATTTTGAGTGACCCTTTGTCATCTATGGTGAAGAACTGAAATGATTCTGGTAAGGACAGTTTAAGGCTGTTATTTGAGCATTGGAAAGTGGTCTTCAATGGAGTTTAATAGTGCTGTTCGCAAACAAAGAGTGCTGGAGCAGACTTGGAGAAGCTAGTGACATATTCTATCCTTGTAAATAATTGTCTGAGTCCATATTATGTCTTGCTTGGTGCTGGTAACATACTTGAGTAGACTTTAATGATTTCTGAAGATAATTTCAGGTCTGATTTTTGTATCAGAAGTCTGATTTCAGTTTGCTTATAATAACTCTTTTGGTATTGCTCTTGAGTTATCATATGCTTAATTTGAAGAAAGACTCTCTTGTAATGCTATGATATTTTCTATGGTAATGTACCTAACTGAGTGGCAATGGTGACAAACCCTCACTTCATCTAGTTAGTTGCAAATTCCTCTTCTTATTTATGCTAGTGTACTGATTGAGTGGCAATGTTGACAAACCCCCACTTCATCTAGTTTGTTATTGAGAGCATTTGAATGTGTTGTTTTTTTATCATACATGTAATCTGAAGCTAACAGTCAGCAAGTTACTCTTTGTTACTTTATATTTTGCATCCTATATTTCAAAAAATAATCAGTTGTGGTTATTACATGATTACAGCGGCCTCGTGGTCTAAAATAACATTACAAGAATGTTACAAACTTACTGTACAACACTTGTCAGCAATGACTCAGATTTAGCAGCTTATCCACTTGTTTGCGCTGTTCTTGCAATCTGTTATTCTTCCTTGACTGTGATTTTTCTAACCCCAAACTCTTTATTTGGACAAATCCAATGATTCCTTGCACTCATCTCCTATTGCCTTATCTTATCTTATTTCTGTTATCAGCATCTTCTTTCCTTCATTAATGGTTGTATAGGAGTATTTCTAGGCATCTCCCAAGGCTAGGTCCCTGCCACTAGCATACTCAAAACCCTCCCTAATCAACACCTCTACGTTGGCATCTACCACATGGTTACAGATCAATGTTTTTTAGCAAATGGATGCGTTTTTCTTGCTAAGTGGACTATAACCCCATTGCCAGTTGATGACCAATGCCAATCCTTTAGCCTGTCTTGGCTTTGACTTTTGATTTTTATTCTGTTTCTTCCTTTGGTTATAGGGAAGTTGCCAATGGATAATACATTCCTTAGAACATTTAAGTGTCAACATTTTTTTCAAACTGTTGTTTTGGCTGCCCTTGGGAAAACTTACATGATCAGGTTATTAGCTTTGGAAATTTTTCACAAAGTGTAGCCATCAAGTATTCCATCTACAAATTTCTATTGGCTTTGTATTCCAATTGAGTCATCCCAACCTTTCTAAAGATCGTGTCCATTTGTTATACGTTAACAGCAGCCAGTGTTGATTCATTCCCTATGTCTTTTGCTGACTCTTCAAACCCTATCGTTGATGGTTTTATCCACTTCACTAGGTTCTTAACTTTGGCACTTGCACCAAAAAACATTTTCCAAAGTCCAAGTTTGGTGACTCTGATAAGAACATTAAGTGAAATATTTTCTTTGGGCTATGGTAGTTTTAAATACTGTACAGATTAATGATATAACATCGTTGCAGTTTCTTCACTTGATTTTTCTGTGTAATTCTAGTTAGTTAGAGGTACATTTCCTATTGTAACTCAGATCTTTTTTATGTTCAGTTGTTGAAGCTTGCAGCCTCCCATATTAGTCGAATTGATTCATGTTAGTATTGGTTAGATAAATTTCCTTCTCACTTAGAAGGGAAATATGTACTGGGATAGCCTTTGGGACAGTTTTATAATACATTGTAACTTTTAGCTTTAACCTACAAATGCTACATTAAACCAATATTAAGTTTACTGTCTTGAATATATTTAACCATGAAAGCTTAAGAGACGCTAAAGGTGTTTGGCAAGTTAAAACAATTTTTTTTTTGAAAATATAGGATATATTTATGTTCTTTTTTGTTGGAAAGTAGGCAATTTTTTCTATCATTGAGGAAAAACATGCATACAAGTTTAAATTACTGAATCAAATACTTTGTTTTTTCTTCTAATGCAGTGGTGGACATTTTTATTGGAATATCAAAAAAGTCAAATAAAAAATATGGAAAAGATGTCTATATTGTGACCGAATATGCTGATAAGTATAGTTTTCTCATTCCTTTACATTGTTGATGCATATATTTGGATGAATCACTTGCGTATTTTTCCTTCAGTTATTTTAATTCAATAATAGTAATTTTCCTTTAGTTATTTTAATTCAATAATAATAATACACAAACAAACAATATATTTAACATTAAAAATAGACCTAGTGTTGTCTAATATCATCTCTTAAGTCCCTTGCAGGAGTTATAAAGAGTCTGGAAAAGATAATGAGGAGATTCCTGTGAAATGGCCTGAAATGGCCTCGTGGACAAAAAAAAAATTCCCCTCATTGTTTGGGATATGGGTGTAATGGCCCCTTTAATTGGACCATGGAATATAAGTGAATGATTAAATTTATGTTGTCGAAAATAATTAAACTTAATTATTTAATAAGGTCATAAAGTAATTAACTCCTAAGTTTTAAGTGACCTCTTTTATGTCAATGGAAAATTATAAGAGGGCCACTTTATTATTTTCTAGGCTAAAGTTTAAAATAGAGAAATATGAAAAGAGAGGGAAGTTGCAAAGAATAATTTAAAGAGATTCAAAGGGTTATGTCATGTACATCAGTTTGCAGCCCATTTATTACTAAACCTGGGTGATGAAACAAAATAGAACAATAAGAGGCCAACCAAAAGTAAGGAAGATTAATTTTCAGCAGCTGATGTTTTAATTAAATTGAATCTATTTTTTCCCTAAGACCAACTTGTTGATGTGAGTTTTATGACCACCCCACCAATGTGCAGGATATAATACTAAGTATTCTACCCTCTCTTGAGCAAGGAAGCTTCAAATGCTGAACAATGTGAAATTGTGTGTACACTATTCAATTGTTTCGCCAACTTAAACAACTACGCAAAGGAAGGTGCTATCTTCTAAGGGTGCGAGGATGATTTTCAAATTACTTATGCACTTCAAAACTATAAAGCATGCAAATCAATGACCGCGAAGTAATTGAAGTTAAGTGCTTTGCAATGAAGTTCAGTCTAACCTTGCATTGCGACTTGTAATGAGCAAGTAGCAAAAGGCATGAACTTAAGTTTCACCATGAATCAACAATTATATCTTTCATTCTATTACTCAACATAAACAAATTCTAAGTGAGAAATAGGAAACCATGCAACACTCCAAAATAACACAATTATTCAACAAGCATCAATGAATTTGCAAGTACTTTGCCAGTATCTCAGCAACAATTTCACAAAATCTCCCTTTACAAATGAAATGAGCAAGCCTTATACAGAGGCCTAAGTACAATGGACGACGTAGATTGATTCAAGACCAATAGCCCAAATAATTCTAAGAAACCCTAATTAGGATGTCCTACAACTACCAGCTACAAATATTAAATGTTGACCAATGAGAATAGAGCACCCAAATATGGGCTAATCGGAAAATTCATTGCCACAACCATAACAAATCTTCTATAAGTATGTTTCCTTTATCCCTTTCCTTGATGGCATATTTTAGGAACATGGACACAATTGATTCGAGCTCCTCCATGGTGACATTTTGCAATGCATCAAGTTGTAGCTCCATCACATCCAACTCTTTTGTGCTTGCCTCGATGGTTTCCCCTTGTTTCACTTGCTTCTTTTGGAGATGACTAACAAAAGTCATGAAAGAGAATTTTGTCCAATTAATTCTCCTTAATAGACTTTTGCCCTTGACCAAGATGTCTGGAAGAGAAGGAAAGTTTCTCAAACTGGTATCTTGGAGTGACCTCTCTTTGGAACAATGGAATAGTCTATATGGAGTAGTAGCAACAACCAAGGGGTGAAAAAATCCTTCATTGCAACACTAGAATGGAAATGCATTCTTGATCAAGTGAACAACAGATACATAAGATCAAGTAGGGCTTTAGATATAGCAATGTGGATGATTAAGTTCATGAATGGCATCATGCTCGAAAGGATTTATAACTGGACGCAATTGTTATCATAATCCATTCGAGAGTTTCTAATTCTCAAGAACAAGACCTAAACTGTTATTAGAATGCATATGAGAGTTTCTAACTCTCAAGCATAAGACCTTCTACATGACTCACCTAGACACTTACGACCAGAGGGGTGTACAATCAACCTCTTTGATAGAAGCGATGATATGACTGTAGAGGGCCGAGCACAGAGGAGGAGGATAACCGCGAGGAAGAGGAGACCGTGGAGGTATCATCTTCTGAGAGTGAAAGCGAAGAGGAAGTTCAGATGATACGAAACGAGGGTGGCATTGAAGAAGTGGAGGAGACACCAACTGAAGGCGAAAGGAGGAGCCAGTGGAGACTTCTGTCGAGTTGATGGTAGATGAGAGAATTGTACCAACAATGGCTGAGTGGGTGGCAAAGAGATCTACATCACTAGCGAGAGTTGTATTTGCACAACCACAGTTGTCTACTATGACGCACTTAGTCACACCACACGGAGTACAACTCCCTTCGGTGCACGTGTTGATACGTAGCACATTGCACATCTCCACACCACAGGGAATTTAGGAAGCCACTCCCATTGCTCTGTTTAGAGTTAGTACACCTGCGACCAGAGGTATGAAACTTGGGGCGAAAGCTACAACCCCTATGACTGAGATAGTCACATCCATGGTGGGTGTTGCAGATGAGGGAGACACTGCAAGGGGAGTGTTGTAGACGAGGGAGACACCATAGGGGGAGTGTTACACCTATCCTCGACAGTGCCAAGGGGGGTGTAGATGGAGAAGACATCGCAGAGGGGAGTGTTACACTTGTGCTAAACAGTGTCGGAGGTGTGGTGGTAGGAGATGATGTCGAGATGAGACTAGATAGTTTCTTGGATAGGTTTGAGATGGGTATTGGTGAGATTCCACCACCTTCACCCACTTTACTAATGCACCATCACTTCTAGCAGGAAGTAGACACACAACATAGGCCTATAGCAAAAGGGCCTCTCAGAGAGCAAGAGGCGAGACTTGCTGAGATACTAGCTGTAGTGGAAGAGGTGATTGAGATCGAGGAAGAGCGTGCACCTCAGGAGATGCCTCCCTGCATCGAGCGATGCTGACATGTGATTCGAGTAGGAGAGAAGCACATGATGACTACATTCGGGTCTTAAAGCTCGACCCACGGGATGCTCTTGGATCCATACAAAGATACTTGGCAGAGTAGGAGGGTGTGGCTGTAGTGGCACTAGGGGTGGCCAATCTCACTAGACAGGTAGGTATGGGACTCGTTTTAATAGAGGCAGAGAGACTCCTCGCCTTCATGACGGAGGGCTACAAGCAAGAGTTCACCCAACATTTTATAGCCCATGGATGGTTGATCATGGAGACATCTGAGATGGTAGAGGCTGTACACACAAAGGGGCAGGGTGGTATGATAGATACTGTACACAATATGGAGAGTGTTTCGAGACATTTTTTTGGCTCCAGAAGGTAACCCACTCAGTCAGAGAGGCCGAGGCAGGGTGAGTGATAGCAGTAGAGTTGGGGTTAGCTACTTAGGAGAAGTTGGTAGAGAAGCAGAAGCTTACCACTGCCTTGGAAGAATAGTTGGATCATGAGAGGTTTGTCAAAGAAGAGAAGAAGGTACAGTTTGGCAAGATGGAGGAACTGATAGAAGTTGTGACTGAAGAATTCAGAAGTACAAAGAGGGACTTGATGGAGGCTATGCAACTAGTGAGGGTAGCACACGAGAAGCGGAAGATATTAGAGCGAGATCTATGGATCCTTTGCTAGCAGCTTTCCGGTGTATCCAGGCCGATGTCCTCAGCTACTTTGGATATGTCCCCTCACCTTGGTTCTCAATAGATGTTGTAGCTCGTCAACTCTATTTTTTGTTCCGTCATCTGGAGGACGACTGATTTTTTGGGGGGTTGATGTTGGCAGTAGTTTTGCCGACTAGAATAAATCATGTTTTGTTTAATAAATGACAATGTAATGGATTATAGTTCTCAGGTAGTTGTTAGTTGTTGGCAGTTGGCACTCTTAATCAATTTCCGAGTGCTATATATTTTGAGCTTGTATCGGTAACCAAAACATTATGGTTGTACATTATATGTTGATAAAAAAGCTATATCTTTCTACTATATTGATGTGTTGTTATGAATTACTGTGTTTAATTTGTTCATTTTTATATTTTTGCTTACTCAGTTAAAGCACTCACTATAGGGAGTAAACAACTTACATGGGCCTATCTTGGTGAAATGCATATTTTTGTATTTTGTTTTCTTTGTGTGCTCATATTTTGTTGCGATTCTCATATCTTTAAGGAATACGTACATTTTTGGGTTGTAGGTTGAAATGTTTAAGCTTGGGTCAATGTTGTAGATTTCGTACCTAACATGCTTTTTTGCTTCCCTTTGTTACTCTTGGTGTGATTGACATCCCTAATTTGTCATGTCGTCCAGCCTAAGTCCACTTCCCTTCACACTTTTGGGCCTTCGAATTCCTCATTCATAAAAAATCCTTCCTTGTCAACCTCGCTTTTGCCTATGTCAAAAACTATCTAGTGTTTTTAAGTTTGGATTTACGTGGGTTCTCATCCAACTCTGATATTCCCCATGTTAATCCAAAATTTCATTGCCTTTTGGAGGTGTGGTGTTTGGATTTCCCTTATTGTGGTACTCGTTTCAAAGTAGCCTCGCACCTCAATATTTCCCTATTGCTTATCTTCTTTGGATTTCCTTGGATTTACCTTCTTATCCCCCAATGGTATGAAACATTTATCGTCTGTGATTTCCAAAGCTTGACAAGCCCACTATTTTTTGCCAAAATTCCTTTAACTCCCCCAACTGGGTTGGATTGCCATGTGGTTGTTGGAAAGGACATAACATGATAGGAATGGCAATTGACAATAGACAATGTCATTCTTTTGTTGTCCAAGAGATTTTGAGCACAATTTTGGCGTGTAATTCAAGTTTTTTTGTTGGTTTGATGAGGGGTGCTTAGGGTTTCTATTTGTCCTATTTTGATTGTGCAATTAATATAATGGTTTGTTTTTACTTGTAGTGCCAAATTTATTGCAGAAGGATGCCATAACCCTTCCAAATTAATAGTAGTGAGCTATATTGCACAAGGTAATGATTTTAGTGCCCTTGGAAATAATATTTCTATGGGTCTCAGATTTTCCTACCGAGCTGCATGTGGATTTATACATGATTGGTAAAGGGTTTTAATGGAAGATTACATGACAACACCCCTACAATTGTTGTCATGTTTGTCAACCTCACATTTGTCTTCATCATTGCAACATTGGTTTTGTGCGAAATTGATGGTTGAAGTTGTCAAAGCCTAATTTCCATGCTATCTCCACACATACTCTTTCAATAGATTTTATAGGTGTTTATTTTCTCTTGCACTCCAAACCTGCAATGCATTAATCTGCTTAGTGATCATAGACCTCAAAATACCATTTTTGTGTTGAGCATTGATGAACATGTTTGCTAGGGTACAATGACATAGGGTTTGAAATATATATTCATGTTCTTCAATGAAAGAAGTGTTGGTCATTTCGTGTTTTCATAGAATACATTTCTAGGGTTTTCATAGTTACTTGTTGATTTGCCATTAGTGTTTCAATTGGAACTAGCAGAAAAATGGTTCTATTTGTAGATGTATGTAATGATGTATCTCCTAAATTAGTTGTAAACATTTTAAAAGGTTTAAATAACAAAATACAATAGGTTTATTATTATTTCTATTTTTTCTTCACCATGTTTGACAATGTATATATAGAAGAAATCTGATAAATATCGCAGCATTTTAAAGTTAAACCAATGCAAGTTGACTTTGTGTTGGTCTTTTATATGTAATATGGGAGTGTTTGTAAGGTTGATTGAGGATCATTAAGTAGATACTCTTACACATTATCATACTTGTGCTACATTTCCTTTGTGATGTTGCTAATCGTTGCATTTGACTCTGCTACCCCAATAAGGCTCTGACAAACCTTCCCTACCTTTTGAAAAAGTATAAAATTATTTACAAGTCATTTTAAAATAAAAAATCAATGTTGTGCACTCATAATCTTGAGTATAACTAGTGAAAGGTCTTATGAGAGCCTTGAAAGAAATTATTTCATGGGGATTGGTTTGTATCTTTTAATCAACTATATTAGAGGTTAATGCAAAGTCTTACTTGACCTAGCCACAAAATTTGGAGTAAGCGTGCAATTGATCTTAGCTATCCATTCTTTTATTTAGATATTTGTTAAGATATACACCTTAGAATACCCTCTAGAATATAAGATGAACTCAAGGCATAGAAAGATAACCTACTCAGAGTTGACCTCTACCCATCCTAAGTCTCTTGATGTTTCTCTTTTTCCCCTCTTGATGACAAAACCTTGGTCTTGAAGATGAGGAAAAGATCTAGGGTTTAAGAATGTTGCTTTCGAATCCAACAGGCTTTGCAAACATACTCTTTATTTTGTGAAATTTTGTTTATTAATATTTTATAAACCTATGAATGAATTGGGATAGTTGGTACAATGGGTTATTTTAGAAATTATTATTTAACCGTTAATGTCAAATATTAGGCTTTAGAGAGTAAACTTTTGTTTGATTCAAATTTATTTAAAATAATGCCAAATCTAAATTTTGTTTGCTTAAACCAGCTGTTAGGGCCATTAACCTATTACAATGGTATTAGAGAAAAAGATCTTGCCAACCTATAGGGTATCTTGATAATCTATTTTTCTTCTTCACATAGAAGTTGAATTACCTAAGATGGGAGTGGAGGAAATCACAGGTCGAAGGATTTAGCATAAGGCTTGGACATAGAGAAGCTATGGTTGGAGGAGGTAAGGGAAAAATAAAATTATAGATGAGGAAAAAGTGGAATTCTTCGCGAGAACTTTTTGGAGTCTAGATCAAGGCCAAGAAATGAACTAATTAGGAAGTTGGTTGAACATTTAAGCACAAGAAACCTCAAGGAAGGAAAAACCTCATAGTGAGTAGTAGAACAATAGGCGATGACATTATGAAGTTGACTCCACAAGCCCAATATTTTCATAGGAAGAGGTTGAAATAATTCCCATCACCCCTTATGAAGTTCATCTATTTAGGAAGAAGTGGAAAAGTTAACGAATAGATATCAAAATCAATCTAAAGCTATGAAGGAAGCCTTATTTTTTGAAAACTATGTTGAGAAGGTAAGGAGAAGTCCCCCCTATAAGGATTTGGGAATATACAAAATACAAAGACCGTGAGTTGAAAAAATATAAAATAAATTTTTTGCACCTAATTTTGATGGGAGTGACAAGAGTTCAGCTTTGGCCTAGTTGGCAAAGTTACAAACTTTTCTCACATGATGGAGATGTATGCAATCAATTTTGCTTTTTCACATTTAGGTGTTGGATATGATTGGTGGTACAATGCTTGTATCACACAAGCACATGATCAAATATAAACATTTGAGTAGTGGTGTTAAACGGTACTCAATAGGTTCGAGCTTAAAGATGAAGGATACTGAGAATTCTTCAAGATCAAGCAACAAAGTATGGTAAGTGCCTAGGTAGCAAATTTCTAAGAGAATGTTGTTATGGTGACAAATGTTTCAGAATAAAGAATCATATATCTTTTTGTTGGAGGACTCTTTTTACATTGCAAAGGTCTTGATAAAGCTTTTGCACCATCTACATTATGGAAAGATATCAAATGATCTTTGATTGTAGAACCATTTCTTGTGACGACTAAATTTCTTGATCAATTCAAGACATCCTCTTTTGGGTAGCATGAGGTAAATTCCATAAATGAGATTCTATATGCCTTATCAAAACACCACCCCTCCAATCACCCCAAAGAAATTAAAGGACACCAAAAAGAGTTGAGAAGAAAGAAGCTTTGTTTCACTTGCAAAGAATGTTGGACTTAGGCAATAGGTGCCTTGCCAATGGTTTAGTATGCTACTTTGAAGTAACATCTAACAAGGACTCTGATTTAGATGAGCTAATACCAAACAAGGACTTCAATTTAGATGAGCTTGAGGAATTTGTGGATTTAGAAGACCCTGTACCCAAGGAAGAAGGAAGAAATTTCAGTGAAGACACACTTGCAGCTCTTTTGACAATGGGGCAACCCACAATTTCATTGCTGAAGGATTGGTGGTCAAAATACGATTGAAGGTAGAAGATTTTGAGGATTCGATGTAATTGTTGTGGATGTATTCACCATTCTTTGCACCAAGTTAATTCAACAAGTCAATCTAGCTTTGGAAGATCATAAGATGTGATGATTTTTACGTTATTAGCCTGGGAGAAAAAGATATGATGCTAGGTGTACAATTGTTAGAATTTTTCATTAGGTGAACTAATTAGAACTATCAAGCTATGGTACTCAAGTTCAAATAAAATGGGAAAAATGTTAGTCCACGGATACCCAATGGCACCTTTAGGGTGTTCATAGCAAAAAGAATGAAAAGGACACTAAGTAGGGGTAAAGTGGCTTGGGTAGCCAACAATTTCTTCACGGCCACGAGTTATTCTATGGGTAGGGGATGCCCTCATGTTGATACACAAGAGTGAAGTGAAAATTTTGAGACATGGTGGAACATTGACTTGACAAAGCCAATCCAAATTTTGACCAAAGGTCTAAGTTGCTGGTTCGGGTTCAAGTTCAGGTTTTCCTTGGTATGGAAAGTTTTTGAAATGTGGTTTGGGTTTGTTAGTATATATATATATATATATATATATATATGCAGCCTATAAGCATAATTAAATTGGAATGTCACATAATATCATATAAACAACAAAAGCACCATAAACTTGTAATCATAGCATCATGATGATACCATCATTTAGCATCATATACTTCAAGTTCAAAATCAAAATGTCAAAATATTAAAATGATAATATCAAGTTCAAGTATCATTGTTTCAACTTGCAACAATTGGAACTTTATACTTAGTTTCAATCATCTAATGAATTCTTCTTCTTCTTCTTCTTCTTCAATGCTAATGTCATTAGTTGATTCACAAATAGTGCCAAGGGCAATGGGATCAGCTGCACCAGCAAGTTGAGAAGTGGAAGCATCCAAGTCCATATGCTTTGCATTTATATCCCACATCTTCGACTCCCTTTCTTTGTACTCATTCTGCTTGTGTGAAAGGAGATGCAAGTTCGAATGCTCATATACTAAGTTCTCTGCTCTTTTTGATTGCAACCTATGGTGCTTTACTGAGTGGATGAAAGAATATGTGCTCCAATTACTTTCTAATGCAGATGAACTAGTGTAATGTCCCCATTACAGACCTGGAGATTGTTAATCAATAAACGATTTAATAATTTTAAATTAAAGATTTAAACTTGTTATTATTATTTTAACAAGCATAGGTGCCGATAAAGTATGGAGAAGACAGATGAAGTAAACAAGCACCAATGACTATACAGGCAATCAGCGGGGCAAAGAATATTGTATCTCTCTTCAGTGATAACGTCTTGCATATCTAATAATGAACAAATAAATAATTATTAAACAAATTAGACCCGATGTAATCCATTGTCAAGCCAATATTTAAGGTGACACGATAATGTTCTAATTATCATCGATCAAGTTGTTATGAGAACCATTATTAATTAGGAAGTGGTGCAATGATAAAATATGTCTTTAGGACACAACCTTTCCAATATATAAAATTACATTCAGATCATGTGGTAAGGACAAGAATTGGAGAATATAATATAAATCGTATCCTTTGGCAATCATCGGTGCAAGTGCCATCAAGATTAGTCAGAGATGACATCATATCAGAAGCATATTTACATAAATACATATAAGAGATGGTTTCCATTGTTCAGAGCATATTGATATCGATACATCAAATACAACTGCACAATAAACAACATTATTATTGTACCAGACAACCTGCATATTGCATGTGATCCATTGTATATGAGAGACAACATTGTTAATATACCAGACAACCTGCGTATTTGCATGTGATCTATTATATATCTGAGACAACATTACCAGGTTACTGAGCATATATTTATTTGCAATAGCAGACACAACCATTGTATTGTGATATATTGTTATGCAATTATCATTCTTATTCAACAACGTATGCATTTGGAATTAATCTTCATATCATTATCAGTCATTATCAATTGTAAATAGCATATGCATTTGGAATTAAGCATCATATAATAGCATTTTGTTATCAGCAGCTTGTTATAATTGTGAATTACAAATAGTGTCTAAATTATATAAAAAAGGGACATTACAATATTTTATTAGAGCTAACAAACTTGCCAGCCAGTGGGGAACATATTTCAGATTAATAAAATGGAAACAATTATGGAACTAGTGTAACAAAGAGGTTAAAAAATGGAAGAAAATGGAAGACTTAACAATTGTAAGGATCAATGCAAAGAAGGTAAAAAAGAGATTCAAGAGAAACTGGCTCAATTATTGGGATTATTAACCAATGGTGATCATAGAAAAGAGGAGAAAAAAAGAAGAAATGATGAATGTTCAAGACATCATACCTTTAAGTTTAGACCAATGCTCCCTACTTTTCTTCCGAAGGAAGAACAACAAGAGAGCAATGAACTTGCTTTAGTCAATCTGCAAGATCAATGACAACATGATTGGATAAAAGGAGTATAACATGATATAACTTTAGAAGGCTACATAGAGATAAGAAAGAAACACTCTCCTAAGGAACATAAATATTATAAAATTGGCCTAAGGAGACAAAATGGACATATGCCATGCCTTGACAACTCAGCACAAACTTGGGTTCGAAAGGTGGAGGATAATGTCCTCTGTGGTTCTAGTTCTACACTTATCTCTTCACAAAAGATAGGGATGGAAAAAGACATTAAAGAGGGAATGATCTCTCCAAATCATGATCATCAACCACAACAAGGAGTAGAAATTCAAACCATTATCCCTAAGGAGTTAAAAATACCAAAAGTGGAAATAGTTTCAAATATCTTTGAAAGGGTAGACACGGTTGAATATTTATACATATCCCTTATCATAGGCAAATCAAGTGTATGGTTTCATGGACCCGCGGAATCATTTGTTTGATTTCATAGCATCACAAGGATCATGCACAGGAGAAAGCATAAGAAATATTGAAGCAAAGAATCATAATTCAGATTTATGTATCCAGTCTCATGAAATTTGAGTTGATAAACAAAGGGAGTTGACATAAAAAATCTGGAAAGATAAAATATCACAGTTAGCAAGTAAAGACAGAAGAACATTTATAAGTCATGAAACCACAAATCATCTCAAAGAAGTGAAGACATCAAGAAGACAAGACATGGTAATTTAACATCTCATGGAACCTAGTGACAACAAAAGAGAGGATGATAATATGAAATCTTGTCCACAAAAAGTAAGAAAAGATCTTTTGGGGAAAGATGAACACAAGGCTTGGGATTCTGATACATCTTTAATCAATTGAGATGAAAACAAATTTTGGGATCCTGGTGCATCTTCTATCAAGGAAGCATTGTGAACTATTTGGAATCCTATGACAAGCTCTCATAATACCAACACTAAAAGCTCTCTATTCAAAATACTGAAAGATGCAATTCAGAAAAAGATTCTTTCTTTGAATCAAAGATCAAGAACGGATTGTTCAAATTCGATAGCAAAGGGGGGTTATTATTCCATCACATATCTCGTGCAAGATAAGTATTACCACCCTTGTGTTCCAGTTAATATAGAAGATCAATCAAGCTCATAGAGATTAACTACTCACATCTTTACTTCCATCACAATGAATCATCACTCTTCTTAATGCGGCTATATTATGC
Source organism: Thuja plicata (assembly GCA_018584345.1). Lineage (NCBI taxonomy): Eukaryota > Viridiplantae > Streptophyta > Pinopsida > Cupressales > Cupressaceae > Thuja > Thuja plicata. The sequence goes on from MU225720.1 coordinate 4,461,410, forward strand.
AGAGATGACACTTTTGAGTTTGGGATCCAGGAATCATCATAAGAATGCTTGTGGGCAAGCATTTTCTGAGAGGGGGAGATTGTAATGTCTCCATTACGAACTTGAAGATTGTTAATCAATAAATGATTTAATAAGTTTAAATCAAAGATTTAAACTTATTATTATTATATTTTAACAAGTATAAGGTGTCAATAAAGTATGGAGAAGATAGATGAAGTAAACATACACTGACAACTATACAAGCAATTAGTGGTGTAAATGCAACTTTTCTTTAATCTGGATGGAAGGTATCTCTGTAGTTTTGAAATCAGTGGATGAACAACACTTATAAATTTCGGTGTGTCATCTTGATTTCAACGTCAAGGTATATAAGTATTGTTTGGCACATATGGTAGGCCACGTCTATGATAGACATGACTCCTTGAGGAGTCATGCCTATCATAGGCGTGGCTCTTCATGCTTACGTTTCACGCCCAGACCCGTTTCATAACATACAGGGATTACTAACATACGTGGCTTTAACAAATACGAACGCCATCGATAATATATGATCGGTGCACGATATATTCAAGCATATAAAACGTTTAATATAAACGTTTGATCATTAATCGTTTAATATATTTAAACAATGATATAAATCGACAACCATCAAGTTGATAGATTATATCTTTCCATCAGAATGTTTATATTATAATTAATGATAAACATTATCATTATTATATTATAATAATAATAATAATAATGATAATTATTATCATTGTTATATTATAGCAATAATAATAAACTATATATATAAAATAGATATTAATAATAATAATTATTAATATAGATATATATATATATTATAAATTATTAATATTTATTATTATTATATCTATTTATAAGATCAATATTTTATCTGATCGATGCTATAAATATCAACACTCCCTCTTAGCTAGGGAAGATAAAATCATATAAAAATATATAAATATATAAATATCACATTTCTTGAGATAAGATGTGTCACATATCTTGTGAAGATAAACATCGCACAACACGTGATGATAAGTATCACATAACTCGTGATAAGAAGTCTCACATATCTCGTGAAGACAAACATCACATAACACGTGATGATAAGTATCACATAACTCGTGATAAGAAGTCTCACATATCT